>JAANSN010006568.1:0-10314 GCA_036850665.1 Dicranocentrus wangi | reverse complement strand
TATTTTTTCCGATCTTGTAGAATATATTTAGACTTGTCTACACGCGTGTACACGGATGCAAAACGTGTAGAGCTAGTACACGACACGTACACGCGCAGGTTAGTTTGTACACGACACGCATACCCAACTTGTGGCACCGTTTACACCTGTACACGACACGGTTTGTACACGGATCGAATCGTGTACACGTTCCGAGCCCTAAACTCAATATTCTAGTTTGCTCAAGTTTTAGTTTACCTTCTCATGTCCGTGTTATATCAAGCAATATTTGATTAAGGCGTGAAAATGCCTAAAGATGAGAAACAAAAATGTGAAAAATGAAGTTGTGGGTAACGAGGAAGTGGTTGACCGTTGGTCACAAACAGCAAACAGTTAATATCACGTAGTGTGTTTGCTCTAAAAGAGGCAACTCAACTACTTCAGCACAATAAACACCACAAAACTTTTATTTACTTTTGCAGAATATCAACGAATAACCTCATGTATATGTATTAGTATATATGATCCTTTCGTCAACCGCGTTTTCCTTTTGTATTGAAGCACACTCTTTTTTGGTCCGTTGAGCAGATTGATTTGCGGAAGGGACTGATGGACATTTTTACCGGCTAAAAATGAATCCCGCAGAACGAAAACACATTAACGACAACCTCACGGAGCTGATACAAGTGACAATTTGTGGGCCGCTCCTTTTCGCAGGGCTACAACAGGCTGAAGTCTTAAGTGCGGAAGATGTCGAGGATATAGTAATTATGAAAAAACAATTCCTTCTTTCTAAATATTATTACTTTTAACTAAGGCATATACTTATTGGGAAATTGTAAAAGTGGTTTTGATTTTGAATGCTTTTATAGGAAGGGAAAGGTGGCGGGATCGCAATGGCAAGGAGACTATATGAAATTGTTATAACGAAACATGGAGCGTACACCTCATTATTGAAGGTGCTGGAGGAGACGGTAAACAGTGGAGCAACCGCGATATTGAGCCAGCTTCCGACCTCCTCCAGGTCATGGGATTAAAAAATTTGACTTAGACTTTTGACTTTAAAATGAGTTTTCCATTCTCCAATTTTATTTATTGAAGATAAATTAAAACAAGCTAAAAGCTAACATAATATATGTAGCTCCGGTTGCTACTGATACTTATTTACTGACGAACAGTCCTTGACTATTTTTTGTTGTGCCAAAATAAATGTTCATTTTTGGAATGAAACCCTGCAATTAACCGAAATTTTAGGTCGACGTAATACACGGGATTGAATAATCACGTGTGTATGATATATATTTATATATTATTTGTGTATAAAATATTATAAAATTCATTTATCTATTCAGATAAGCTGCTCGTATATTCTTGTGAACTTATGAATGAATGAACGGATATGAATAGTATTCTGTATTACGTACTCTTTTTCTACTTGATACTGATACACAAAAAATAAACATGGTCAGTAAATATTTGA
Source organism: Dicranocentrus wangi (assembly GCA_036850665.1). Classification (NCBI taxonomy): domain Eukaryota; kingdom Metazoa; phylum Arthropoda; class Collembola; order Entomobryomorpha; family Entomobryidae; genus Dicranocentrus; species Dicranocentrus wangi. Next base: position 8,855 of record JAANSN010006568.1, on the reverse strand, counting down.
ACGCATCTCCAAATTACTCCTGAATTGCAAGTCAAATGAGCATTGAAAAAATACTCACCATCATCATGCACCAAACTATTCCGTTGAACATAAATGTTTGCACTGATAATTATGAGAGTAGATGAGATGAAATGAGTTTGCTCTGTCCTGTCCAGTTCAGAATGGTCCAAGTAAGTTTGTTATTGTATTTACATACACTGAGCACATGCGTGTACTTACTGTAAAAAATATTATTTGCACAACCAGAGGCAGTTCAAAATAGCCGCACCAAGCCTCTTAAACAACCTGAACATGTGAGTAGAAAAATATTATTAGTTGATAGAGATATGCAACAATCATAATACCCGGCTCAGGAGCCCCCAGACCTTAGAACCTCTTGAACGTTGATCTTAGTTAGACCGCCTTCTTGAAACGAAATTATTAACAAGAATATCACATAGCGAATCAATAACTGATCATCACGCGTAGGCATTTTGTGCAACTAATATATTCTCTATCAAAGAAAACTTTGTGAAACATTAAAGCCTTTTCATATTTTATTATTATGTCAATTTTCTACAATTTAGTTGGGTCAAGTGGACTTTTCCAGCGAAAATGATCAACTTTTGGTCAAAATTGTATGCTGCGAAATCAAATGATGATGTTTAATCGTTGAGTCACTTTCTGCAGGCGGTTGCTCACATATTTTTCACATATTTCATTGATTGACTTTGTTTATAAAACATTAGTCGTCCTGGGAAAATCTTGATTTAATATGCTTAATAATCAATAATATTCATTATTTTGGTTGGCTTTTAGGTTGGAAAAGATCGAGCTCCAATTATTCACTCCACTCATTGTTCTATAAAAGTGTTTTTGATTAGCAAAACTCATCGTGAAAATAAAAAGGAGCACAAATAATCAAAAACATTTTTCAAATTGACATGTTTATCCCATCAAAACAATTTGGATCGTAGTTCAGAATATTACTGACTAATAATGACACGTCATGCTTATTCCTGAAAATGCGGCGAAAGATCCGTTAAAAAATCAACAAGGTTTTCAGCCAAACAGAGCAGAGCAAAACACTTTAGGTGCAAATAAATATATTAAAGCTTCACTATCCACTTGTTCCCATTTTTCCTAGCTCATCATGTCCACCTAATGGACGTGTCGTGTAAGCATGAAAAGTCAATCAAGAACCTTTTCAAACCTAAAATGTTTTCCCAATCAAACGTCAATCTTTACTCAAACTGAAAAGTAGTCGACAGTTTAATTGGTTTGCTAAGTGGTAAGCATACAAAAACCCTAAAAATTTAACACGTTTTCTTCCCAAAAAACGACAAAATAATTACATTTTTGTGCTTTTTGAGGTGGGTAGAAATGTTGGTAAAGCAGAAGGCTTCCCTCTGGCCTTGTCTTTAATTCACTCATTGATCTTCGGTCGGCCACATTAGTCCAGCCAAATCGATCTGTCCTGTAGTGATAGTCGTCTTTATCAGAAATTCCTTACAGAAACCAAAAATAGTTTGCAAAATGCTAATTCAACTTGGGGTGAATCAAAATCTTGCCAAATGCCACTCCCTTTGCCATCGGATTCCCGGAAGCGTAGTTTTGTGGAACGGGCGTAAATATGAGCTGGCAGCTGAAAGTAAATATCAGACACAATTTGCTGCTATCTTAGCCGCAGTTGGTTCTTGTTTGTACGGGCGTAATGCATGGGCGGCGTGGAAATCTGGGGATATTGGAATGAGTATCCTATGCGGAACCATTGTGTTTGCTGCAGCTGCCTTGGCCGCTACGTCACTGGTTTTCAGATGGAATGGTTCACACTGTGCTGCATTTCTCAATGGGTTCCTTAGCATCGAAAACAATTGGAAGAGAGGTAAGTATTTACATATAACAATTATAATATTCATTGCCGCGGTCGGTGTGTGGCCATTATTGTATTTAACTCAATTTAATATTGCCAATCTCTTGCAGAGAAACTCTTTCAAAAACTAGTCAACCCCAACTTACGCGTGAAACATTTGACCCGAATTCTAGTGCAGGCCAGATTTTGTATCCAGGGATAAATTCACTTGTTTCTCTCTTTTGCCTTGACAACTTTGAACATGTTTTCGACGGTGGTTCCTTGGTGCAAAGGTGAAGAAGCCAGCTCCATCTCAATATGGCTAATAATGAGAGGAGCGACAGGGTTGGGAACATTATTTTTACACTTCCTATTCTGGAAAGGATTTAACTGCCAAGGGGCCCTCAATTGTGTGCATCTCATTCTCGGTCCTTTTTGCCAACAAAGTCTGCTGAAGTTTATGGAATGACATGTTGGATGGGGGGAGAAGAGGACGCCGCGTCCCTTCAGCTTCAACTTGTATCGAAGTTGCCGACTACTGAATCTCTGCTTCAGCAACTATTTCTGCACTATTGGACTTACACTTGTTGCAGCGGTGATGGTTGGCGAGGTTTCCTTGACGTTTTTGTTTCTTATAATTCTCGGTGAGACTAGCAATCTGCCAGTGATCATGAAGCTCGTAGTGTTTGTAGGATGTCCTTCATTCCATCTGGTACACATGGTGGCAGTGGGTGAAGCTGCGCTCCATTTCCCTGCTGGCAAAAGTCAAGCACGAGAATGTGCAGTTTAAACTAAGCCTCTAAACTAAACTAAAACGATGAAGTTGCATCTCTCAAAGTAAAACTTGGTGAGTGCAACTTCATCGAAGAAGCTGCCACGACACTTGTCTTGCTCGATTTTACGCTAAGTCGAATTGTAGATCTTCTCATAATTGGAAACACCTAATTGTTAAGCATGACAAGAATGTCTGCATTATTAATTTCCAAAAATCTCAGTATTAAGTAATTGGGATGTGACCATGAGACGGGTCAGTTGTACACTTTCATCAAATGAAATGAGCCCAGTGGCGAAAAATTCACATGACTAATCAAGTAAGACGCAATTTTGCAACGGGTTTGTTAGCCGTCTTTTCAAGCACTCACATTGCGCTCATAATATGAAAGAATCTCTAGGTCTAATTGTAAGATCTCTACCACATTTTATTCGTCAGATTTGTAAGAGTTAAATATAACTAACATTTCAAAAATAATTTAGATTCAGAACAGATGAATATTCTAACCTAACTAAATAAGAAGTTCGAATAGACAAAAAATTCCTTGTAATATGTAGTTTGCAGGTTTGCAATTGCAATAGTTAGATAGGATAGGATAGGGGAATAGCAGACAGGCTGATGTGCATGGAATTTATATTCTTAATTTATAACTAAGGAGTATGAAATCAATATTCAATATCATCATGGTGTATAAATAATTTCCAATTTAACTTTCGGCCTGGAAATTCCCGCCTTGAGACAGATCTCTGCTCTCTGTTCATTGCCCAAAGTTTGCTTTAATAAACAGAAGAAGAAAACATTTCAAAAATTAAAATCTGAATCATGTAAAAAAAAGAATTGTTCGCATCGATTGACCGAGTGGTAGCATTATGTTTTTTTTTTTTTTTGAAAATGAATAATGGTTTATGAAAATAATTTGTGATATTGATTATGGCACACAAATAATGGATACATATAATATGCGCGATTCCAATCAACAGCCGAGGGATTTGAGGGCAGTTGTATAAAATGCCAATTTTTCTTTTCAGATGAGTTTCATATGTAATCAACATAACACCGAGAAGATTACTTTTCTTACAATTAGTGCGAGCGTGCCAGCAGCATAAATTTGATTTTTTTTACCCTTCAGAGCATATTGTAATATTGATAGAGGATTGATATCTAGATTTATTTTGCTCAAATGAGCACACGAACAACGTATTACAACAGATAATGAACCTGGAGAATTCCTTTTGAAAATTAATTCAGGGAGCGAACGTCACATTGGAAAGTAGGACGCGTGGTTGTTGCGTGTTCAGAAAAACTAAATGGTTCATGTTTTTGTAAAAACATTATTCTTCCTTATTTCAGTTAGATAAAACAAACCCATCATTTCCACAACTCGACTAGTGCTGAAAACATTGTATGAAATTGAGTGGTCCTCCTGGTGAATTTACGCTTGCACGAATTGCTAAAAGAAAAGCAATTATCTCGGATTTCAATTTACAAGGAAATAATTACTATCCCATGCATGGTCCTTGTTGTATGATTCAATACAATGTTGTTGGCACGTCCACAAAAAGTCGGCATTTCATATAACACTTTCCAGCTAGCAATAAGACTCAACATCCACCCATCCCTACCATTTACGCTATTTTTCGTCCAAACTGAAAAAAAAATTCAAAATATTGTTTACTTGTTTTGGACAAAATATGGCGTTAAAATTTCTTATCACGACGACGACGACGATTATAATACAATGGATTTCATTTTGGGAGTTTGGGACGGGCAACCAAAGGACGCCAAACTGGCCGGCTACAAATCGATTACGCCTCCACGGCGCTCTGCGTCCCTTTGAACAGTGCACGGTTCAGCTTATTGTATTTTCCTTGCAGGAGATTCATCTGCGAAATATCACCAGGGATACTGACCAGCACGGGTTGCCCGTGAGAAGAAACCTTATACTTTATTTATTAGCTATGGTGATGAAACATAGATCCGAGTCCCTATTAATCTTACTAAATTCTCAAAATTGCAGAGGTCAGTTGAAAACTCAACTAGATATCCACGAGATCCTGAGCACACTTTCGAAGTGGAGCCACTAGATTTTCCAGCGATTTTGACCGTCCCTCGCTACCGAGTCGTACAAATGTTGGAAAAATGGATCGCCAACTTGATTAACTGCCGCTCATGGACTTCAGCCAAAAAGTTTTATCTGGAGTCGACAAAGGACAATGAAAATGTCAAATTCCCTGAGGCCCCTCCACCTCGCCAGGTTTGCTCGGTGCAGGTGTTCATACCCCCAAAATTCTGCGACAGGGCCTGGACCCTTAGCCTTTCTCCATGGGCTAAACCTGAGTTCCTTCCCACCTGGCTTTTCAGCCCATTCCACGAGCATTCCTTTGGGAGGGGGGAAGATGTTACCTCGCCCAAGGTGAACAGGTTTCAAATACAGCTTATTTCGCAGTCCCAGCTAGACACACTCGATAAACCAAAAGTAATTATATCGCCACAAGAGCGGTTATACGTAAATTGGGAATTTATATTAATCGTTGATATGTTCAGCCGGCCTCCCCTGGACAAAGGTCACCGCAGTAGATATGGCAAAATTATCAAAGGCCAATACACCTGGGAACTGTCTACTCGAACAAAAATACTATTTGTGCTGGGCGAGGCAACAACACAACACGGCGGCGGCGGCGCTATGGAGGTGGCCAACAGGTTCGTTTTTCCTCACTTGGAAGTCGATGGACTGTTTGAGTGGGGTTGGAGAAATTGCATGAGCCACTTGCGTCCCGCAAAAGATGGTGATGATGATGACTACAACTGCATTTTACAACCAATACGTAAAGTGGAATATACCAATGAAAATGTGACAACACTAGCGCGGCTTCAGCAACTACACTTCCAGTATCGAGGGACAAGATGGAGGCTGGTAGATACAACCGCCAATAATAGAGGCATCTTAGGGTTCCATACTGCACCTTACACAAGGCACTACTTGCGTGGCGGCTTCAAATCCGAGCACATTTTAATAGATGCCATTTCCCCCAATTCTACGTTTGAGTTCTATCTTCCTCGAACGATGGGTCCCAGGGAGCTTAATTTCATAATGCCAACCGTAGACGTCAGCGAGCTGCTACAAGCCACAGACTACGTATTTATCAAAAATCCGAGAAATTGCATGCGCTTCATATCCTGCGCCCAAGTCGAGAAGCTAGGCGGCATCAAGCTTGGCTTATTTGCGGCGTACGATTGGGTCACATGGACAATGCTTCTGGTGATGGGGGCAGTAAGTGGACTGATTGTTCACATTTGCGCAAGGGAATCCAGGAATTATGTTGCAAGTGCGGGTGACACATTTACCAACCTGACATTCACCATGCCGCTCCTCCTCACCCAGTCCATAAGCGTCATCCACAAATGTCGGCTGCTTTGTGGGATGTGGATTCTGGTCATGATCCTCATGAAAGAGCTCTATGAAGGGAGAACAATTCAGGAGGTGACAGCTCCCCTTGCCAAACATGGAATGAAGACATTTGAAGATGCACTCCAGAACAGGATATTATTCTACTCGGATCAAATACAAGTCGCTTCTGGACGAGCTTAAATCCTCCGTTCAAAGGTGGCCAGACTATGAGCAAAATGCTGTGTCAAACGTGCTGCCCACTGATTCGACTGTAACTGGATTCGACGCCTTTCTAAAAATTGAGAATTATGGCAAGTTTAATCCGAACGTTACAGCCCAATTGATTGGGCAAGTGTATCGGCCAGGAGGACTCGCGGAACTTAACAGCATGTCCCAAGAAGAATACTTTACAAATATTATCGCAAAAAAGGGTCGGGATTTGTATGTTAGCCTGCATCACAAAGTGGAGGGCTTGCGTCACGCGCTACTGCAACGAGGGATTCCCAACGGGGATATTTTCGTTAGCGAAGAAAGTTTTGGGAGCACCTACCGAAAGATTCAGTTCCGAAATGTGCCTTACCCCACAAAATTATTTATGACAAGGTTGAGGTCGCTATTTCATTCTGGCCTCGTTGAGGTTTGGGATAGTTGGCTGGAGAGGGTGTCCGGCTGGAATGATACGGTGGAAACCGCGCGGCAGGTGGATACTCACCCTCCTCGCAAGCTTTCTCTCAACGATAATGTCGTCGTTGTGTTTTACGTCCTGCTCTCCTTGCTCCTCCTTTGCGTTCTTGTATTTCTCTTAGAACTTAGAAAGGCGTTGAGCCTGATTTGCATGGCGGGGTATGTCGTTATAGAGGGTAGAGGTGACATTGAGTTGCTATACGTTCGAAAAAAGTATTTGGATATGATATGATAAAATTCCGGTCTGATCTCCGGTCCGATCTGTGCGGTCTCCTCCATCTAGGTCATGGACTATTAAAATCTTGGAAAATCACACTCGTTCTGTTTGTAATTAATTAGTTTCTCAACTCATGTCAGATTTACGTAATGAAATAAATCAAATATTATATACTATTACGAAGTAATATTACCACCCTTGCTTTTTGATATTTTAGGTAATGAATCCTTTTTTTTTTATTATTAATATTCCAAATGTTTTTTTAACTTATGAGATCTACAATTAACCACTACAATTGTTGTGAGAGCTAGTAGTGGACTTGTGGCAGGATTATTGTTTGTTGTTGATGAGTTAGTTGACCTTGACCCTCTTCTTCCGTAGGAACCCCAGATAAACCACCAGGTCGAGGAAGACGAAGACCTTCCACCAACCTTTCCCCGACCTACACCTCCTCTGGAACCTCCGCAACCTCCTTCAAATGAAAATAAAAATTTACGATCGTGCTATTTAGTAATTAATTCTAATGAACCATAATTATTTTTTAAACGTGAATCTTCTTACGTCCTCTTCCTCCTCGTCGTCGTGCTCCACTGCAAGTAATAATAAAATCGCACAAAAGGATAATTGTGAACGCCACCAGGAAGAGTTTTGTCTTTATTTTATCCCAAATTGGCAAAATAAAATAGTAACCGCTTTTCTTGGACTAACTGCTCTTGAAATGGTGAACTGAAAATAATGAAATGAGTGGGCTTCTGAAATGTTTAAAAAAATCTTTGAAGCTATTATTGCAATTCGCTAACCAACCAGAACATTACTACGGTGCAAATATAGCTGCAAACACAAAACACTGAACATGCAACACAGAATTCATTTTATTTTTCATTTCAGCAATTTCAACCAAAGCGGAATTTACTCTACAAGCCTTTTCCTGTTTATTCTGTGAATTCTGCAGAAAAAATATAGTTGCGTTGCATCATGTCAGGTTCATTTTCACTGAAAATACTCAACAACATCACCGCCAAATGCCATTCCTGGAAAATTCTGAGTAGATCAGCAGCAGACCAAAAAGTTTGCTCTCCCAATCTGAATAATGAGACTTTTCTCTCAATCACGTTATTTTATGTTTGCATATTATAAATATCAGTCTGCCAAACGGACAGTTCATATTATCTCATGCAATCATCAATCAACACCAACCAACCACTTCTGAAATAATTTTTGAACACTGGTAAATATTGACCTCGTTTTGATCAAATAAAACCATGGCATGATGACCAGGGAGTCGGTGTTGAAAACAAGCCTTTTTTATATGTAAAAGTCACCAACCTTTATGCAATCTTTTTTCGCCCGCTGGGTAGATTGTAAATGTAAAATTATTACTACTGATATAGAAGAGGGAAAAGGTTGGAATATAGCAATGGCGACGAAGCTGCATGATGAAGTTGTTGTAACGAGACGTGGGGTTTATACAATCCTTGTCCTCATATTTCTGTTTCACGTGTACATGCAATTAAGTAGTTTCTCACATTTCTCACACGTCGTGAAAAAAAAATTCAATAAAAAGTTGTGTCCGCTTCACCTGCTAGTATGACATTTAGAAATGAACCATTACTGATTTTATTATCATTCTCCGAAATGTTACATATGATATCAAAGTTGGATTCGAATTAAGAAACAAGAAAGAAAAATGGCTCAAGGCCACCGTGAAAACAAGGTAATTTATAGCAGGATAATGATTGTGTGTAGTAGAAGCATTGGATCTGGACCCTCCGATCCTCCAACTCCAAAAGACCCAGGTCCACGAATAACCTCCACCGCTTGAACGTGCTCGTCCTCCCTTGGAACCTCCTCCCCCTCATTCAGAAGAAAATATATATCTTTTTGGTAATGCAACTTTTAAAGGTATAGTTCTACTCATGTCAGCTAGAACCATTTTATTATGTAAAGCTAAAAACTTCTCTTA
>JAANSN010006567.1:0-10317 GCA_036850665.1 Dicranocentrus wangi | reverse complement strand
CCAGACGCAGGTGACCTATATTTTGTCTCCGGCTGACAAGTTGGGGCACTGTGAAACCACATTGCACATGGCATTTTATGAAGATTTTTTTTCTTTGTTCATATTATTGTGCATTGGAAAAAATTATTGCAATTATCGCAATAAATTTCCTCCACATAATAAATAATCCATGCATAGTTTCAATTTCAATCAATGCACTATTCTGACCCTGACTCTGACCATTCACATTACCTAAACAATATTACTATATATTAGTAATTAGTATATATTTATGCTTGTGTGTATATTCCATCCATTACGTTCCAAATTGGAACTTCCAGAATCTAAAGGTGAAATGCTTAAAGGAAACGATGAGTTGTTTGTGACTTACAATTTGGGCTTTGGCTGAATGACGCCTATAAATTATAGTTTTAAATGTGTAGAGATTAGTTAATTATGGGTAATTAAGTGGCAATAAAAGGGTACGCGCCATTTGCACTATTGACGATGAAGCAATTATTTTTGGAACACAATTTTTCACATTTTTCCCCACATTTATTATATTCATAAAACAATATATATATTCACACAAAATATACTTATAATATGAAGTCTAGAGGAAATATTTTGGTAACTCCTAGCCCAGCTACCTTTATTCCATTTCTTGTCTCTGTTATATTTTCTCCTCCGCTTGTCTCTTCCTCCTTCTTGCTCCCTTTGAAAGTTTATTTAAATGTGGGGACGGGGACATACGGAGACGGACACGCAGCAAATTTTTAAAGTTCACTTTTCCAGCGTTGCTATTCAGAAAATCCTTTAACCTCTCTACCGTGCGCTCCATCGCATCACAAAAGTACCCCTGGAAGGCATCCTTATAAATTGGAAAGTATTTTGGAACAATACAAAGGCTGTACAATAACAATACTAGCTTGCTTTCTTGGTATCTGATAGACTTGGTTTACTTCATCCTTTGTTAACTTTGAGAATTCTGAAACATCCTTTGTCGCAAAAATTTTTTCCATACTGATCACTTCCGCGTCTCTTGTATTGATTAGCCACTTGCCGTGCTTGAGCGGGGCGTAGAACTCAAAAAATTCTTTGGCCAGTGTCACGATGTTCGTAATAAAGTGTTCGGAGTAGTCAGGTTCTTTTAAGGGCAATCTTATTTCGTCACAAAAGCCAATGTCAGTAGTGCCGGATTTGGATGTTATAATTGGAGTGTGCAGGCGTTCGGTTTGGACTTGTCGAGGTGTTGGAACATCAGTCTTGTGGAATAAAAACACCATGACCAACCATTCAAGTTCAGCTCCAGCCCGAGGAAAGTCATACGACTTTTTGGCTATAAATTTGGAAGTTCGATTTGGCGAGGATAATTGTATCTGATTACATTTCGCCCAGTACTTTATCATTATGAGTAAAGGCCTCGCCCTTGAATCATAAGTGCACAAGTGGGCCAGCAGCCGACATGTTTGGGTTTCCACCAAAAACCTCGCGTCCGAAACAAGAGAAAATCTGAAGCCTTTGAGGATGAATTGACACCCATACTTTTCACTCTCTTCTGGCTGGTCGGCTTCCGGAACAGGTTGAGCATCCGGAAAATTCATAAGCTGGCAAAGTACGCGAGGTGGATACATTGTACGACTATTTTTTTGGTAAAGTTTCATACTGGGCCAGTCTCCACCACGGGATATTTTTCCTGCAATTTGAATGAAAATTATATGAACGAATTATATTATCTAAGAAATTAAACCGTGATAATTTAGTTCTATCAGGTTCTTATATTTATTTAGTGTTTGCCTTCATAATCCATGAAAATTAAAAGTTCCTTCTTGGGAAAATCCTGAAATCCGAGGTGGTAGTATCGAAACATATACAGTTTACAAGATGGTATACGTCGTTCTAACGTCTTCTCCAGTGTCGCCACCAAATTCACCTTCCATTTGTATTCGCTTTCAGGTAATTCAACCATGTGGCACATGAGCTCATAGGCTGCTAACAGTGGAATGTCGTCGTCACTAGATTGACATAGCCTTATTTGACTATCCTTGACATCATCCCAGATGCCAAAGTCGTCAACCATATTTGTTTCTGTCGAGTCGATATTTGGAGGTTCATTATGTAGATCGACGAAATCGAGATACTCGTCAGAATTATAGCTGAAAAGTGATTCCAAACGTACATCCGTGAAGTCCGTGTAACTAAAGACTTTTGCCATGTCCTTTATTATAGGGCACACCTGAGTTGTAAATTTGTCGCCATCAAATACAAAGCGGTGAGCAATATGGAGTGGATTCAGGAATACCACCTTGCTCCCACGAATGTCGTCGTTGCTTGTTTTCTTAAATCTGATTCCCTTGATGTAGTCCACCTCGTGTGCTGACAGCTTTGTCTTAGCACGGGAAAAGGATTCATTGAAGAAATCAATGATTCAGGAATACCACCTTGCTCCCACGAATGTCGTCGTTGCTTGTTTTCTTAAATCTGATTCCCTTGATGTAGGCCACCTCGTGTGCTGATAGCTTTGTCTTAGCATGGGAAAGGGATTCATTGAAAAAATCAGCCTTATTAATGACTTCACCATCTTTCGGATTTAAAATCCACTCACCAGATTGAAGTTCTCCATAAAATTCAAAGAATTCTTTCACAAGGCGAATCAAATCAAGTACAAATTCAACTGTATTTTCTTTCGGGACTTGGTTTGTGATCTTTCGCTTCCACTCTCGAACAAAATTTTCATTATCAGCGAAGCCTATATCAGGTCCTTCGTAAATCATTAGTGCGTTATGTGGCCATCCTAGCACTTCCCTTGGTGTTGGTATCATCTTCTTATGACATAAAAACAGCATTGCTAGCCATTCCACAGCTCCAGGTTCGGGACTAATCCGCCAAGATTGCTTTGATTCTTCAGGAGTCACATCTCTCAATTTGAAGAAAGGTATCTCCTTGTTTTGCGCCCAGTAACTGACTAATATTAAAAGTGGTCTTGCTCTCCTGTCAAATTTCCATAAATATTTCAGCAACCTGCACGTCTGAACTTCAATCAAGAATCTGGTGTCGGTCACTAATCGCAGAAGTCCCAATGGTTTTCTAGGAATCTTTTTTAATCGAAACAGTCGGCCACTAATTTCATGTCCGCGGCTATATAATTTGTCTTGTGTATGACTTGGTATAAACATAACGGAAGGTAGTACGCTTTCCCCAAAACGGGACTTCAAGGTCGATAACATTTTGTTAACCCCAAATATCTCCCTTGTTGTACAATTTGGGGCCAAAACGCCATTCACCAGGCTTCCTTAATTATACCAAAAGAAAATCATGATATTGCTTATATCTTTGTACATTCTACTTTCATATAATTATTTTAAGATTTTTGTAATTACTAATTACCACTATTACCTTCGCAATCAACATAAACAAGGAATTCGTCATGTTTAAAGTATTTAATTTTGGTGTATCTGTGCCGAAACATATACAATTTGCAGAATGGGAATTGCTGTGCAAAAATTTTCTCCAATTTCTCCATTATATCTAAGGCTGTCGCGTCCTCTTCATCTGGTATTTCTACGGCTTCGCATATACTGACGTAATCTTTCACTAACTGGTGGTCGACCAGTGACAAGTTGGAGGGCTCGGAGTCAGAAGACGCCGACGTGTCAGTGTCTTCGTCTTGTTGATGTGAGCAGTGGTCACTGTCAATGTCCATTGAATTCGAATCCCTGTGGGGCCCAGCTTTAACGGATACTGATGATTCCGAGCATCTGCTTCTGGCATCCTGTTGTCTTACATTTGTAGGCTCGACATGAAAGCTCTTTTTCAAACTCTCCGGAGTTTCGATTTTGATTATAGCATTTTCATTTCTACTGGCGTCTGGCAAAAGGTGGTCCACTGAAACCATATTTGACAAGTTAAATCATATTAGTATGGCGTTAGTTAACCTTTCATTTAATTCCCTGACATTGACATTTTTCTATTTTAATTACACTCTGACTTAACTTAACTTAACTTACACTCTGATTGCAAATAATCACTGGCCCGCTTCAGGTGGACAATCTGACCATTAATTCGAGCCTCTAAACCCCACTCCTCCAACATCTCTGTTACTGCATTCCTGCACAGTCGAATCAATATCCGGGCATTTATTTATTTATTATTAATTAGCCAGATCAAGAATCTTCCAAAACGACATAGAACTTTCGAATAGTTTTACGATTCTGACCTGCTTTCCAAGAAAACAAATCCCAGTCTTGGTCTCTCCTCCCAAAACACGAAATCAGAGGGAATGAACCACCTCCCCTTGGAGAAAGGCTCCAAAAACTCAAGGCACCCAACTGGAAAGGAGGAAAAAACCACAATGACATGCTCCTTGATCTCCTCATCCCATCTGAATACTTCCCTCCTAGCAAGATCCTGGTGCTTTCTTCCAAGAAGGTGGCTCAGCCAGGCCCTCCGTGTTTCAAAGGAATTCACACAAAGTGTACAGTGGAGGGCGTACCCAGGCATCCTGCCACCTGAGTGCGGTTTATCAAATCAGGGTTCCTCCAGCAATGTCTATTTAACCACTGTATAATGACCAACTCTGGTGACTCCTGATTCTAGTTCAGTGTCCAAATTAAATCCAACATTCTCACTACTCCAGGAAGACAAGTGACAACCAGTTTATTACTAGTCACAAGTAAGTCACTGACAAAAAGTTTGACAATTGATTGACATTTTTTGCTCGTCAAAAAAAGTAACCTTCAGCACTGCATTCAGAACAGAACATTTTGTGAGTTCACCAAAGCACCAAAACACACACCACGTGTGTAAATGATTTTTTTTTCACTCCCATCCCGATGCAGATGTCTCCCGGGGCCAAGCTGGGGCCCCTTAAAACAAAGTAATGCGCACACACATCCACATCACATAGCGAATATGCTTGGTACTTAAATAGGATTGTCTTTTTTGTTCATCGCAAAATCGCAATTCTATTTCCTATAATTATTCCTAGGCAGGCCAACGCACTTGATTTGATGTATGATATTGATGATATGATGATAGATGTATTAAATACACATGGCGGATAGATGGATGAATTGATGATTGTCTTTATCATACTTTCCGAAATGCCAAGATGCTTTCGTTTTAATTAATTATAAATTAGTTGCTTGACTTGAATACAATAATATTGATTGATTCTGTTTGGATGGAATGCAATTGAGAATACTGTGTCGTGTCATCAAAACCTGTTAAAAATCAGGCAAGGAAGTAGGAAATATTTTTATCACATATGAGAAAGTAGGCAAGACAAAGTTAATTATTTTTGGCCAAAGGATGATAATATATGCAATAGTAGTACAAGTAGTTTCATAATAACATTAGCTCACAGATAAAGTAGAGGGAAGTGAAATATAATGCTTGCTTCTTCTCCTTTGGGAAGCATGCCCAACACAATTTACCCGATTACGATAGTTTTTTTTAATTGGTTCTAGTTTTAGTTCAAGTACACGCTAATTATATTCTTTCGCTCGGGTTATATCCCAGCTTTTAGGTTTGCAAACTTTATAATGCCTGACATGATGAAGTGACTTTTTGAATACTCCTAAGATTCAAAATTGCGTGTTGATGAGTGTATTCTGCATAACTTGAAAATGAAAGGAAATGGAATCAAATGATTGCGGAGCTATTAACTATTAATTGTTTTCTTTTTCCATATATATATGCTCTTGCCAAATAGCGAAATATCCCATGAGAATAATAGCGATGAGATTCATGAGGGTACGCATAATATGAAAGTATAACCGGGTAAATTAAGTACACGTTGACTTTTCGAGAACTGAAAACATGAAACACAAATATATTCTACATGTATTTATTTTATTTGAACTATTCACGTTAGTAACATGTAACAAGTATAACAATAATAGTCACCCGCCCGAACTATATTTTTGCTTTTTTTACCTTTGGAATTTTAGACATTTTTTTCTTTTGCCCCTTCAATTTTGCAGCTTTAACTCTTTTCAATCGTAAAGTTTCACGCGCAGCCTTTTTTATTTTCCTATTCATGGCAATTTTTTTCTGACTCAACGAAACCTCACGGAATCTCCTTTTCAAGAGGGACCTGCTCAGTGTCAGCAATGTCTTAAAATCCACTTCATCACCTCTGCTATAGTGCTGCAAAAAGTGGCCAAGGTTCTCCGCTGTATCTTGCATTAGCGGGACCACGAATTCTTGGAATGGAGGCGCTAGCGATTGGAAAGCATTTGAGGTAATGTAAGGGCTGCAACATCACAATAGGCCAGCCATGCACAAGCACTCCACTCTTTGCTTTAATTTGACTAATTCGGAATACTTCCTTATTTTTTTTTGCTTTTTTGGAGAAAAAGATGGATGATTTCACCATTTCCGCGTCCCGTGTATATATTATCCAACTGTCTGTGCGAAGCTGGGTGAAAAACTGAAAAAATTCTTTGGCGAGTGTGAACAATTCCAAAATAAAATGCTGAGAAACTTCTTCTGGTTCTTCCGGTATGGAATTCCTTTCATGGGAAAAACCTACATCAATCGTGCCGGACACCATAATGTTGGCGTGTTGACGGGACTGAAGCTGTCGAGGGGTTGGAACGAGTTTCTTGTGACATAAAAATAGCATCGCCAGCCACTCCAAAGCAGTTCCTTCGGGGGGAAAATCGTACGACTGAGACTCAGTTTTGGGATCCTTATTGCGAGGACTTAATTCTATTTTGTTACAGGTTGCCCAGAATTTTATCAGAATTAATAAAGGTCGCGCTTTAACATTGTAGCTACACATGTGTTGTAGGAGTCGACAGGTTTGAGTTTCAACTATAAACCTGGCGTCCGGAACCAGAGAAAATGCGAGGCCGTTGAGGATGAATTGACGTCCATATTTTTCACATTTGGATTTCTGTTTGTCAGCATCGGGAGCAATTTGAGCGCCAGAAAGGTTCATCATTTTTAGAAGTTCATCGGCTGGATACTTGGGCCTAATGTTGTTTAACTGGAGGAATTTTTCCATTTCGGACCACTTTCCACCCTGTTCTATTTTCCCTGTTAAAGAAAAGAATTGAAATAACACAAGGTCGAAGGTAACAATTTGTAATTATTTAGTATTCTAATTTTAGCCACGATACCTTCATGATCCATGAAAATAAGGAACTCATCATTTTTTGTAAAGTCCTGTAATCCGAGGTAGAAGTACCGAAACATGTACAGCTTACAGGAGGGTACACATTGCGTCAACATTNGAAAATAAGGAACTCATCATTTTTTGTAAAGTCCTGTAATCCGAGGTAGAAGTACCGAAACATGTACAGCTTACAGGAGGGTACACATTGCGTCAACATTTTCTCCAGGGCTGCGACAAAATCCAACTTTGATTTGTACTCATCTTCAGGTAACTCAACAATACTGCACATGGATTCATACGCTGTCACTAATGGAATGTCTCTGTCCCTAGATTGATCCCCTGGTCTCATTTGATTATCCTGCTCTTCCTCGATCTCAACATAATGCATTTCAGTCAAGTGGATATTATTTACATTGTTTGTCGTTCCATATTGCA
Source organism: Dicranocentrus wangi (assembly GCA_036850665.1). Classification (NCBI taxonomy): domain Eukaryota; kingdom Metazoa; phylum Arthropoda; class Collembola; order Entomobryomorpha; family Entomobryidae; genus Dicranocentrus; species Dicranocentrus wangi. The sequence goes on along the minus strand of JAANSN010006567.1, from coordinate 2,780 downwards.
GTTTGAATTGGAGATAATCTTCACAATTATAGCTGAACAGTGATTCTAGTCGTATTTTGGAATGCGTATACTTTTGTTGATATTGACTGAGGACACACGCCATTTCCTTCATTATAGGGCACACCTGAGTTGTAAATTTGTCGCCATCAAATGAAAAACAGCGAGCAATATGAAGGGGATTTAGAAACACCACCTTCCACCCACGGATGTCGATCCCTGTTTTCTCAAAACTGATCCCTTTAATGTAGTCCACCTCCTGTTGGGCTAGCTTTGAGCCAGAAAAGCACTCACTGAGAAACTCGGATTTATTTATTACTTCTCCATCCCGAGGATTTAGGATCCACTCGCCGGATTGGAGCTCTCCATAAAACTCAAAGAATTCCTTCACAAGGCGAATCAAATCAAGCACAAATTCAACAGTATTTGCCTTTGGAATTTGGGCTCTGCCGGGTTTATCCCTCTTCCACTCATTTACGTAATTGTCATCATCCGAGAATCCTATATCAGGTCCTTTGAAAATCATAACTAGGTTGTGGGGCCACCCCAGCACTTCTCGTGGACTTGGAACCATCTTTTTGGAACTTAAAAATAGCATCACAAGCCATTCCACAGCTCCAGGTCCGGGGCTAATCCGCCAGGTTCGGCTTGGCTCCTCAGAAGTAACTTTAGTCCGCTTGAAAAATGGGATTTCCTCGTTTTGCGCCCAGTAGCCGACTAGCATGAGGAGGGGCCATGCCCTTGTATCAAATTTGCATAAATACTTGAGCAGTCTACAGGTTTGAGCTTCTACCAGAAATCTTGTGTCCGTCACCAGCCGCACAAGTTCAAGAGGTTTAGGAACTTTCTTAATTTTAAACAGGCGACCGCATGCTTCACTTCCTCGTTTGAGCAATTTTTGCTGTTTCTCAACTGGCACGAACATGATGGAGGGCAGGAGGCTTTGGCCCAGAGGCGACTTAAATGTTTTTCTCATATTGTAAATATTAAATATCTCTTTGGTCGTGGGTTCCGGGGTCAAAACGCCTTGCGTGAGTCTTCCTGTTTCAAGAAAATAAAATAAACTTTACATTTATGTAACGATTACCAAGCATTTTACTCCAACATTTGTCATTTTATTGGTTTATATTGTTTCTCTAAAAGTTGCATATACCTTCACAGTCCACATAAACAAGAAATTCATCTTGTTGGAAGTATTCAATTTTAGTGTATTTGTGGCGAAACATGTACAGTTTGCAAAATGGGAATTTTTGCGTAAATACTTCGCTCAAATTTTTTAACCACATTCAAAGCTGTCGAATACTCTTGGTCTGATATTTGCATAGCTTCGGAAACTTTGAGGTAATCCTTCACTAACTGAGGTACAGATTGATTAATATTATTATCGTCGGAAACGGAAACACACTTCATGAACTCGGGATCAGGATTGTCTTCTTCTTGCTCAAATGAGTGGTCACAGTCACTGTCGTCCACGTCCATGGAATTTGACTCACCGTTGAACTCAGCTTTAACGGACACTGGAACAGGCGACTCAGGACGGCTGACCTCCAAGTTCCCAAGGTTTGGAGAAGTAGGTTCTTTGTCCCCAAAAGAGTCTTCTAATCTATCAGGAATTTCAACTTTGATTACCGCAATTTCACGTCGACAGGTTTCCTGGGGCAAAAGGTGGTCCACTGAAAGCAAAACAAAAATGCAAGTCAAAATTAAAACTTGGTTTAATATAAAATGTCTGACTGATTGGGACAGAACATTCTCACAATTTTCACCCATTTTCATTATCAAGAGACATCATGCACTATGACAAGGTGGTTACTTTCGGCTGTAATCACAAAACGTGCTTGAGTCAATACAACGATCGATATAGTTAACTGACAGTTGCACCCAAACAGCCTTTTTTTTTGAATCCTATTAAATGCTGCTTTTACTTGTCCATTCCATGTGATTACCATACTTCTTAAACTTACGCTCTGATCGTAAATAATCACTCGCCCGTTTTAGATGAACAATTTGACCATTAACTCGCACTTCCGAGCCAAACTCCAACATTTCAGTTACTTTGTCCCTACAGAATTAAAAAAATACACGAACCACTTTTGTTAAAACTCTTAACAGACAACTCAGAAAATAACAAAAAAACGATTATGATATTTAGGAATTTAGATTATTCAATATCTCCACCTCCACGTTTAAGACATATAAATACCTGCTTTCCAAGAAAACAAATCCCAGTCTCGGTCTTCCCTCCCAAAACACAAAATCAGAGGCGATGAAGCTCCCCTTGGAGAAATGTTCCAAAAACTCAAGGCACCCAACTGGAACGGCTGAGAAGGCCACAATGACCTGTTCCTTAATCTCCTCATCCCAACTCCACACTTCCCTTCGAGCAAGATCCTGATGCTGCCTCCAAAGGAGGTGGCTCAGCCAATCCCTCCTTGTGTCAAAGGAATCCCCACACAGCGTACAGTGGAGGGCGTACCCAGGCATCCTGCCTGACTGAATGAATCCTTATCTCAAAATATAGATAGAATTCATCCAAAATGGCTCCAATTCCAATATCAATGAGCAACAAACCAACTCACTAGACTACTAATAACAAGTGCCGGTGGACGACGTATGTCACTAGTCTTCACTGCGGACTAGTAACCTGTTTAGTTCCATTTTGATGTCAGGTGACAGGTGACAATCTGACAGTTGAGAGTAGTGACAGTGACATTGACATTTCGACCAAAGCAAAGTAAAAATTAATTACAATCACAATTTGTTTTTGTTTACATTTCCACCAG
>JAANSN010006566.1:0-10321 GCA_036850665.1 Dicranocentrus wangi | reverse complement strand
CAGACACTTCACTAAGGCATGATTTTACGTTCACACAATATGAGGCAACGTGAGACTACATTACACATTGCACACCTCAAACACATTTTATCATATCATCATCATCTCACCGTATCATACCAACCTCACCGTATCATAATATTGTTATTAGTGGTTACTGGTTGCGTTGCGGCTGTTTCTTCAATCCTAAAGTTTGCAATTTGCTACTCTTAACGAGTTTTTTAAATGCTCATTTCGACATTGCATTATCCCACTCACTGCATCGTGCCACATCAATTAAATTAAATGCAGGCACATGACTATTCATCAGCTCTGACCACAACATGTTCAAGAAGGTTCACACACCCTTTGCGTTCAATTGAGATTCAAATTTATGTACGAATTTAGTATAGTTCCGGCTAAGACATTACATAAACCCGAAATCAAGTAATTTCGTGGAATTAAAATTTCTCGTAGAAATCGTAGGATATTTCCAACGGAATTCATGCTAGTATACCTTGTAAGAGACTTAATAAGAACTGGCACTAAAACAATTTCTGGGAGATTTCCATTTATGGTAGTTTATTAAATCTGGAATGAATCTTTTGTGCCAGCAATTTTTTTGGTTTACATGAAGATGATAGCCACAGGACTCACATTTCGGTCGGGTCAATTTTCTCCTAGTAAACTTTCTCCTACAATATTTCGGTCGGAATTGATCTTACTCGGATAGGCCGGGGGGTGTGTTAACGGAGTTAGGGGTGTGAGATATCAAAACATATCAATTTGATCACCCTGGTAACGAATCCGGTGTTATTTTTCTGTTTAAAGCAACCATTTAATTGTTACGAGAGTTTAATATGAGGTGGATAAATGTACATTGGTATGGGTTAATTTGTGTGGAAAAACTTTTTGCTGTGGTTGAATAGAGGACTATTTTCGGTCCGGTCAATTTTCTCCTAGTAAACTTGGAGCATTTCGGTCGGAATTGATCCTAATAGTCTTTGTTTGAGATTTCACACTAAGGCGTTTCTCTGAATCCAAATATCTCATTTTTCAATTTTTCGATTTTCGGTCGGGTCAATTTTCTCCTACTAAACTTGGAGTATTTTGGTCGGAATTGTTGCTGATAGTCTTTATTGAAAATTCTACACTAAGGTATTTCGTGAAATGAAAATTCGAATTGTGTAAAATTTTTGGTCGAACATTTTTAATGAAATTAGTTTTCTTTTTGGTCGGAATTGGTGTGACAGCAATCGCCGTTGTTCGTAGAGTCGGAATGTGCAAGAAACCAAGGGTGTCTCACATTGCCCCGGTCGAAAAAATAATTCAGGTCCGCAGCATTCGAACATTCGGGTCGGCAGCATTTTTCATTCGGGTCGGGAGCAAAATAAATTTCGGGTCCAGAGCAAAAAAGATTCGGGTCCGCAGCAGTTGCCGAGATATCAAACCATTTATTTCCCAAAAAATACGTTCTCAAAATGATTAATGTGGCTTTAGCTGGCTAGGAAATTGAATCAAGAACCCCAGGTAGTCAATAACTATGATAAATATTTATTCAGTTCTCCGCTCCGGGGATATCTAAAACGAACCTCCACTTAAGAAGTAAGAATTGTGATTCCGTCGGGTAAAAAATGTGAACCTAGCATCTATCGCTTTCCTAATGGATATTTAATCATTTAAAACAAAGCGACAAGAAGAAAAAAAATGTTCGGATTGGGATGACCAAATATTATTTCGGTTGGTAAACCCGGTCGCTCCGTCCCGTCCCCAGTGTTAATAACAATTTAATGAAAGTGGAGGACATGTAGAAGGAAAAATCTAAATTTCTTATAAAGCCGCCGCAACTCGGCATTGTCCTGCGAGGAATCCAAATTAATTTATGAGGCCAAAAATCGTAAAGCGTCTTTTTGCACTCACATTCCTATTTTGCATTTTTGATGATCATTTCAGAGCGTTCCAACTCTAACTATGGACGAATATCCCCCAAAAAATAATTCTAGAACTTTCATTGTATTCAATCACAGCGTTCATCAGTCCCTTCCAGGATTACGTTCCGCTACCACAGGATTTGGAGGAGTCTTAATTCTGGAGGCACTGAAGCGTGATGCTAACTTCGGATTGTCTTCTTTCCCCATTTGTAGCTTCCCTCCGAGCCGCAAACCGCCTAGGAGCATATTCCTTCACTTGGGATTCCCAGGGCGGCGGGAAGGTGGTTCCATTGGAGTCAGCTTGGGCAAGGGGTTTTCACAGAGGAAGCCTCACTCTCTCCGTGATACTAACCACGTGGGTGGTATGGCAAAGCGGAAGTGGAGGAGGAGCCCTTCCTCATCCTGAGGAGGACAAGTTGTCTCGGAGTGTTGGCATCATGCTGGCATTCGTGTACGCCTCCTTCCTCCTCCTCATCCTTTGCTACAATTCCAAGAGCGAGGAGCTCAGCAAATTTTTCGGTGGAATCATCACTTACGCAAACCAAAACAATGGTGAGTTAAAGTTAAATATAATGACTGGCTTATAACCGTTGTTAAATAATAAATTTCCCGCTTTGAGAAAAATACCGCAAATGGGGGATTCAAACTCGGCATCGAAATTGGATTGCCAGCAGATGTTCATGGAGGAAACCTTAAGGGAATGGAGTTGATCTCTTTAGTCGTCGTAAAGCTGGGAATGCCTGGAGCCAGATTACTCGGTTGTACATATCCCGCAGTTGCAATTGTCTTGTTCCCCTGTTACTCGGCCAATCCGCTGAGTGGTCTAATGCCGGATTGTGCCGGAACATCATCATCATCATCATGGCACATTCGGTTGCTGACAACAGGTTCCGCCTTCCTTGTCAAGCTATGGCTAACAATGTTTGCCAACTTTGGCGTCGTGTTCCTCGCCACTGTACTCATCTGCGTGCCAGCTTCACTTTCCAGCTTTCTGAGTTCCTACCGGAGGAACGTGCTGCTGAGGAACGCCAGTTCCCCAAAGTCCCACGAAGTGGTAACAGCATTTCGTCAAATTCAAATTCTCTGCAATGCATTCAACGAGACACACAAGTGGGCCGCGACAACTGTAGGTCTATCAACTGCGCTTCTCGCCGAAATAGTAAGCGTGTGTGTACACCTTGGCTCAAACGGAAGTAGAAAACACGACGGCTTTTTTCATGATGATGCTGGGAGCCATTGCGTTTGGGACTGTAACGTTGTCCGTGGCCTTTCTGCAGATCATGGCAAATGTGTGGACCGAGTCGGCAAGGACGTTGGACACCATGATGAGGATCAACAACAGATCCGCTTACTTCGACAGATTTCGACTCTCCGCTCCTCCCTTGAGAGTATTGGTTGGAGGAGTCAATTTCGCGGAGAGGTGCACGCCGCTCATTACGCAACAGTTTGTTTTCGAGCAAACTGCTAGCTTATTGCTTCTAAATTAAAGTCTCAATCAAAGATTATATTACTATTACCACTTTTCCTTTATACAGTGCTGCTGCTTTTCCCGGAGGAGCCCCCCGCATTTAAGCCAGTTTGTTAGATTTTGACCATGAAAATGTAATAGATGAAATAAATTCATTTCTCCAATAAATGTGTATAGTAGCCAGGTACATATAAATAATGTAGCAAAAGGTTTCAGTAGTTCATTCAATTTGTCTGTTTAAACCCACAAAATATCCCCCAAATGGAATTCACGATCTAGTGTCCACTACCCAAAATAGCTCACGAGTTCACCACATTAATTTATGGACTAATAAAACTGCTCAACTTTAAGGCAATCCTCATTCATACATTTTTTGTCGATCGGTAGAAAGAAAAAAAAAAGTGTGACGTAGCTGATATAGAATTTTTTCATGGTCGTATTTATAATGTTGCTGCAAACAGGGAGGAAATGAGCACTGTCTCTCATATTATGCGAGGATGATCATTTGATCATTGATGATGATGATGATGGCGTTGATGTTGGGATGATGAGTGAAGTTTTCTAGATGCAGCAAGCGGAATACGGTGTAGCAGTAGAGTAAAAATAGCGACACTTCTTTTGGATGGCTCTGGGGGAAAGGGAATGCACGCAGGAAAGGTTACTAAACTTTTCTTCTCGTATTGCTAGAACCTTTCCTAACATGATCCACATCCACATATATTCGTTCCTCAACATTACTCTGTAATAAGTATTTCTTGGCCAAGGTCCCAGAACAAAACGAATGAGTGTCAGCCAAAAAAAAAACTACTGCAGACACGGGTTTCTGATCCAAAACTCGGGGAACAAGCTGCTGCTGCTTTGCTGCTGCGTCAGTCAGTTGGTTGCATATATCCCTATGATATTATGATGAGAGTCAGGAAAAAAATACAAATACACATCCACGCATAATATTAATTTGGATGGAGCTAGTCTTGCTTGACTCAGTCAGACTTCAGACAGATTGCAGAGGCTTTCCTCGAAAATTGTACAAAAACAATGTGGTTGTGATTGTGATTGCGACTAAAATTTGTATATTATTTGGCATACCCTCATCTCATTAATCATCCATCATGAACTATTGGGTTTTTGGGGGGCTGTTGGCTCTAATTGCGGCTCCAATTAGTGTAAAAAACATAAAAAATCAATTTTCAAAGCGATTTTTGAAATAATATACAGACAAATTTATTAATTTAAGTGGTGGTTTGAGTGGATATTGTTGCAAATAATTTTTCATTTTGCCTACAGGAGGGAATACGATTCAACCGGGAATCATTTGCTGTTTGGCTAGACCTACCACAAATTGCACATAATGAGTCTACTGTATTTTTTAATACGAGCTACACTGTGAAGGACTTGGAGAAATTGGTGGAAAGAGTTGCCAGTAAATTTAGTATCATCATGTTAGACACAGCCATTGACACTCACAATTCAGGTAAAGTCTAGCCATCATCATCTCATCAAAAAATAATTCCAACTTTGTGGAGCTAATTACAAAAATATTTTTATTGCGCTGCATGTAGGAATGAGGGAATATATTTCAGCGATTCCCGGCGTTGTCGCAAACTTCAACAAGTTTCAGGTGACGAATGGTGGTGGAGGAGAGCAGAGACCATTGGAACTAATTCTTTCTTATTTGCCACGTGGGGAAACCCGTCCAGAAGTAGCAAGTATGGAGTTCGAAAATGTCAAAAAGCTGGCGGACAGGGCCAACTCTGTCTTTCCAAACACTGTCAAAATGCTTCTACTTTGGGACCTCAGGTGAGGCTCATAATATCCATTGGCTGGGCTGCATGACGCAATCCCATATCACGAATCCCAAAAATCACAGACACAAAATCCCAAACATTTTTTAATTTAATGTCTAGATACCAAAGTGGGCCTTACGGGAGCTCCGGAATTAGATACGAGTACGAGGTGGGGAGCACCCTGCACCTAGAGAGGTGCACCCTTCCAGGAAGATTCGGCCCTTATGTAACCTTCACCATCTCCTCCAGCAGCACCCTATTCTTGTTCCACCAGGTTGGGGACAGACACCTTGAAATGGGGGCGGAAGACGCATTTTCAGAAATTACAGACTTGTTCCGCTCGTGTAAAGAGCGAGTGTTGCAACTGAACCCGAATGTCACCGTGGGACTTCTGGCGGACTGGAAGGACACGACTGAGGCCGGCGTTCAAAACATTTCGAGTTTGGCTCATTTTTGGTCCAAAATGAACTCTTGGTCAAGTGCCACAGGTACAAAAGTGATAATGTATTCTGCCTTTGATCTGGTCTACTACTCTGACTTGAGGAGCGAGATGCCTAGTGCTCCCCAGTGGGCAACGTCAGGGTGGTGGAAGCTCAAATCTGTGCCCTCCTCCCCGGATTCCCCTCGTGCCTCGGGATTCGTAATCCAAGAGAAAATATCAGGTAGTAATATAACATATTGTGTGATAAAATATGTATTTCCGTTTCAAATAATCTGTCAGGCAATAAATAATGTTTTTTTTTAAATTTTAATGGCATAGCAGCAGGAGATCCTCCTGAAGGAGGTCAGTCATACGGAATGGTCACTATATCCCTAGTTGTAGTCTTAATATTACTGGTCGTCCTGGCCATTGCTGGGATTGTCACAATGGTTGTTTTGCGGAGGAAACGGCAGCCACAATAGCAGCAACAGCAGTAATGAATTTCACCGGGCGGGGAAAGCAATTTCGATCACTTTCCGAACTCATTCAACAACACTACTGATCAGCAATCATTAATTAATTAAATTCTCAAAATTTTTTTAAATTTTTTGGGACCATTTTTGTTTCCAATAAATATTGAGTCCACATACATATTTGAACGACATGAAGATGTTAATGCATTCGGAAACTTGTTACATGTACCCTTCTTTGACTATTGCCACTGATTTTGTTTGAGTTTTATTATTAATATGTGAATCACCGTGGTAGCCAAATTATTCAAGTGCAGAAAGAAATTATCTATTAGTTCATCTAAAAGTATTTCTAGTTACAATAAACAATTTTGGGAGCTATTATTATCAACTAGGCAGCCAGAGTGAGCAAGAGATTTGCCTGCGAATAAAGAGACTATGAGTTTTTATTTTGTAAGAAAAAAAATGAGTCGATGAAATACAGTGTCGGAGTCGGAGGGATTTTTTTAGCCAGTTTACTTACGACTGATAGGTACCTGCGAAAAGTGATGTCCTCCAAAAAATTACAGTGGCGTACAATAACACATTTCGGTGTATCTCTAACTGCTGGCAACGAACGAGCATTAGCCAAGCTTTGATGAATAACCGGATTTTTGATTTCATGGCAGTACAAAGAAGAGCAGCATATTCACTTCTGTCAAGAGTCAGTTTGAGTGAAAACCTAATTGTAAAAGTTATTTACAACTCCAGAGTGTTTGTAGATTCGTCCATGTTTAGAAGATGGTGTGAGCTGCTATTCTAATGTTGGTGTCAATTTTTGATAAATGATTTTTGATAGAGGTTTTTATTTCATGATAATGTATATAAATTTGACCCGAAGCCGGCTGTCGCTTTCAACGCACAGTGCAGGCTGGGTCAGGATTGGAATCAGGACTAATGACCAATGAGAATATACAGCTATTTTAATAATTCTGTAAAATCTGACATGTAAACTAGTCCCTAACATATGGATTTCCTACATATGTACAATTATTCTTTGTTGTATTCACGTATACCTAAAGGAATCTGCAATAAACTCGTAATAGTAATAATAATTTAATATGGGAAAGATATGACACCAAGCAGAGTTTATTGAGTTCATTTTAGATGCACACACAGGAAGAATGAAGTGAAAGTGTGCTATGTTATATTATCAATATCATGCCAAAATGCAGGCAGAGGCAGAGCAAGATCAACTGCATGTATGTAACTCTCTCGTTGTGGCATGGCATGCATGGATCTGGTGGATCGATATCATTCCACCTACTTGTTTTCGCATCGCATGTGTTTTCACTTCCTTTTTTTACTTTCCCTTGTCTCCACTCGAAAAACCCATACTGTACATATGTTACTGCAACCAGAGTCTCTCTTGCTCTTGCATTTTTATACCATGCCTCCATAATCATCATCATAATGTTCTTAGCTCCAAAATCTTGTTCATTATACACACTAATTATCTTCATATAATTATTTTCGCATTGGGCAAAGGCGCAACATGAGTGAACAACTAGGAGGGGTGCCTTGTACGGAAATTTTGCCAGTGGAAGTAAGTCTCGCCGCGGATTAAATCAAAACGGAAATATATAATATATTTAAATTAATTGAGTGTAGTCAGTAATTGGTTTGTTTGTGGTGTGACGCCAGATGTGGGAAGCAATTCTGGAGCATGTGGAGTCGACCTTGGACCTGTACCACTGCTACCAGACGTGTGGGACCTGGAAAGAAATTTGCAGGAGTAGAGTGATCCCGTCACTCCTCCTTCAAATGGTACAAGCAAGGAGTCCCATCCAGTTCACTTGTATTGTTTCTAATTCATTTTAAATCAGCTAATTATGACAATACTAATCATAAACTGTATTAAGCTCACCTCACAAAAACTGTGGAGCTACTACTACCTGAGCTATCCCGAACTGGTCAAATGTCGCCAAGTGTGTCGTCACTGGAAGCAGCTTGTGGACGACACTTGGAGCCAGGAGGATTGGGAAGAAGTAGCTCATAAACGGACGCCATCCAGCTCAAACTATTACTACAAAAGTAGTAGAGTTATTAAAGTTAGTCAAGGGACAGTGGTGCGGATGCGCAAGGACACAATATTCCTGAATAGCATTGCAAAAAATGCTGGTGGTGGTGGTGAGTGCGGGGACAACAATCCATTTGTGAGCAGAACCCTCCGCTACACATTCTGCCGTCCAATTAAGGAGGTGGGGCGAATCCGGCAGAGCTCATTCGACACAATTGCCTCCGTGGCTGGGAAACATGTCGTGAACCTGGATTATCGATTTTGCAACGGGAATGGAATGGAGCCCCACTCTCTGAGCTGCCTCTTTCTCCACTTCCCCAATCTGCAGAGGCTCAAACTGGACTTTAGGCTGAGTCGCGGCCGCAACTACTTTGACTCGTGGGAGGGGAGGGAGGAAATCTCGGAGAGAGAAACCTCCCTGCTGGAGCTCCTCCAGGAGTTTAAAAACAGGAATGAGCTCCGACTGGGGAACCTCGCCGAGCTGACTTTGACCGGATTATCCCCTGTGCAAATGGTGATCCTTCCGCACCTCATCTCTTTCCTGATTAGTGGCTGCGCCCCTCACCTCCAAAAGGTCACATTTGTGTGGGAGCCTCAGCCCGGGAGGTTGATGGAAGTGAGGGAAAAATACACCATGAAACCTGTTCTGGCTGCGTGTGCCGACGCGAAAGTGAAAAAGTTGCTCCTCCTGGGCTGGGCGGAATCCCTTCGCTTAAGTAAATTATTATTAGTCCCAAAAGGGGAGCCTCCTTCTTGGCCGTTGACAAGCCTCACGGTCAGGGTTGAGCTACTCTCGGTTCGCAGCAGCTCTCGCTCCCTGGTCGCCCTCTTCTACGACATTCTCAAATTATTTTGGGGCAGCCTGGAAGAGCTGCATATTGAAACGACAAGAAGGAACCTTGTCTGCTGCGGCCAAAATAATACCAAGAGGGGCAATGCTTCAGTCGCCCCGGGTCCGGGTCGCCGTTGCGGCTGCAACAAGTGCTATAACATGTACCAGAGCCACAGGATCGTTTCAGAGTTTCAGGACAATTGCGACTCGGACTGGGTGCTTCAAAGAGTGTTTAGTAAATTGGCGTTCCTCAGCATTCCGCATGGCCTCCTCCACCCCGCACTCTTTCCCGGGTTGATGAAGACCTGCCCGAGCCTCCGCCAACTCCGGATTAATGACTTGATGATGAAAGAAGAGAGTATGGGGGGCGAAATGAGTGTTGAGGTGGTGCAGGTCCAGCAGGTGCATCAACTTGTTTGCGAGTTGTGGGGGGAAGCTCCGCACTGGCTCCGGGAGATCGTGGTGAGCAGATGGGGTGGTGATCAAAAGGGAGATTACATTTGCAGGCGGACAATGTTTCAAGAAGACTCAGGTGGTGCGAGGAGGAGGAAGACGACGACTGCTGTAGGTGAAGCTGGGAGCTGTAGAAAAGGGGTCAGCGAGAAGAGGACTCGGCAAAAAAAACGGACCATCAATCATACCTGTTTACTTTCGTAGAAAGGGAGAGAAGGAGTGACGATATTTGCATTTTTAACCAAGGCCTTATAATCATTTTTGTAACTCTAAACACATTAAACTATATACCAAATAAATTATTATTATACTATTTAATTTTCATGTAACATAACTAAATAGGTATTTACACACCACTATGATTATTTACAATGATAATAACTAAAATTATGAATAATATTCAAAATTGAATGAATCGCTATAATTGATAAAAATAAGTGAATAATAATAATATCCTCCGTTTGCAACATTCATTATTGTGGGATTGTAAGATGAACCTCAGCCCCTCCGCTTAAAAATGTTTATAGAGAAAGTGTGTCAATTTGTTCTCTCCTCTGAGGTCGAGGTCGAGGGTAAGGTCCTCCCAGAAGGTGGAGGTGAAGGGTCCGCATCAGTAGGATGGTTCATTCGAATGTGTCTCCTCAAGTTGTCGTGTGCAAAGCCCTTGCCACAATACTGACAGACGTACGGCTTCTCCTGACTATGAGTCCTCGAGTGCCTGGTCAGCATCCCCGAGTTGACAAACTTTTTTCCGCAGGTGGCACACGCGAAGGGGTAGCTGTTCGGCCCGGAGTGAGTCAGCTTGTGTGCCCGCAGCGACAACGGGCCTCTGACGCTCTTGCCACACACGTCGCAAACTGGCGGTTCCACCACCGGCTTGTTCCTCCTCTTCCCTTTTCCCACGGGCCCGTGCACCTGCCACTC
>JAANSN010006565.1:0-10323 GCA_036850665.1 Dicranocentrus wangi | reverse complement strand
ATACTTCAATGAATTATCCTGAATTTAATGAACCGAAATCGTACGTCAGGTCAAGAACAGCATCCGGCTAGTTTCCATGAAATGAAAACTTGGTTCTAGAATTATAATCAATCGCTTACTGATTATTAGTCATATTATGCCGCAGCAAAAGCCAAATATTTTGCAAGCGCGACAACGATACGCGGTTAGTCGTAATATTAGAGCCGCAGCAGTTGCAAAAGTATTATTTTGTAAAGAAAATATCCATAAGTATTTTTGTTTCTGCATTTAAGTTTATCCCTCAAACATCATAATGGTAACTCGAGATCGTTTTCACGAACTTACAGCGAAAATTGCCGCAAGTCGAGTAGAACAAGTATGTTTATTTACCTTATTACATAACATAAGCATTCAATGTATATAAATAATTCAATTTTTGAGGAACAAAATTTCATGTAAAAATTCAGGATGAACACTTGTTGCAAACCGAAGGATTATTAACGGAAGTTGTAGTAGTGACATTTACTAGCAGTAGTGAAAATGCTGTCTCCGCAGAACTGGATGAATTTCTGAACAGAGTACGACTTCAAATTCTAAATCATGTAATTGTAAGTAATGATCCTATAGTGCACTGTACACACGAGTTTCACCTGCGTAATTTTAATACAAACCGCAGATACACCACCTCCACCAACTCATACAAGAATTGGAATTTGAGGTGGGCAAAGTGGAAAGTTTGCAGAGGCAAATCCTTCTTGAAGCGGATGAAAGTGAACCTCAAGCTAAGCTGGACAATGTGAAAGTTTCAATAAAAGCGAAAGTTATTGAGATACGGACGGCACGAAGTGGTATATTAGATGCACATTCGACACGACATACGAGTTTTGGAATTGTCTTTTTCGGAGAGTGACATGTTACTATGCTCTTTCCAGATCTTTATAATCATCTAGTCTCCACAGCAGACGAGTGGAATACAAGTGAAAATGAGCTTGATATAAGGAAAAGGCAATATTCCATTGTTTCAGAAAGATTTAAAGATGTCCAGATGCAATACCTGGAGACTCAAATTAAATTTGTGGAGGAACAAGAAGCACTGTTAAATGACTTTTGCGTAATCGGTAAGTACACCATATTTTACGAGTATATAGTATTTGAGCTATCTAAGCCACTGGAATACTTTATGTTGAAATCATTTCCACTAGATCTCGACAAAATTTCAGAACTGGAAGCTGAAGATGCATTTGAAATTATAGAAATGGAACATGGCCCACTTACGGTACTTGAACATGAACCTGCAATATTCCCATCAACTATATCATTAACCGGCAATTAATTACATATGTCATGTTTAACACTCTAGGTTAAAATGTCTCAAAAAACCCGTCTCCAATCCAGAGATTCTAATTCTAAGGCATATCACGATGCCGTTGTGAAGTTGGAAAAATCCGTTACAGAACTACATGCGTTGTTTAATGAAATGGCCGACTTGGTTAATGATCAGGTATTTAAGGCACTATACTAGCGCTTGGTACAGGTATATCCTTTTACGTAACATATAAAAATTGGAAGACTGAATGTCGTTATTTTGTCCACACAGTATGGTAAGCTGGACATAATCAGAGAAAAAGTTGTGTTTACTCAAGAAACTGTTAGCAAAGCTGAAAGGAAGCTAAGCAGGGCGAGGAGATACCAGCTTAAAGTTATTAAAGTAAGTTGTTTACTTCATTGATTGTAGTAATGAGTAAGAGTAGGGGTGCGCTACAGCTACAACCATAAGAATATGGCAATAACTGTGCCGTTCGCCACTGTTTTTAGAAAAAGACTTGGATTGTCGCAGCCGCTATGTTTATATCCTTGCTGGTGCTAATCCTTCTCATCAACTGCATGAGGATTTTTCTTGGAAGCTGAAAACCTGAATCTGATTTGCTTTCCATTCGCAATGCTCGAGTTGTAATGCATGATGAAATTGATCATAAACCCAAAATAAAGTTGACTTACCCTAATAGAATACTTGAGCATATAAATAGAATCACTAACGTCAACTGCGGATTTGTGTGGTTCTCTCTGAGGCATGTTTGGTTTTCTATTACCAAGTTTCATAGTACTTAAAATAGTAAGCAATTGAACTTCTTTGTGGTTTACAATTGGCGAAAAATGAATCCAGGATGACGCCAGTACAAAATGCAAACACAACAAAATAAAAGCCAACTGGCTGGGTTGGTAATGGTAAGTAAATGGCAAAACATGAAAGGTAACAGATAACTATATATACTTTATTATAGTATTATTATATTTGCATACGTAACGGACTGTCGTCCGTTTCAATCAATTATAATTACAGAATCCTTTACATCATCGTACATAAAACCAAGTCCAAAATAAAGGAAATTCGTACATATCAAACTAACTATACTATATGAATGCTACATATTATAAACCGGTATAGGTACGTAGGTAATATAAAACATACGTCATAAAAGACAATACAAAAAACTACAGTCTACTATTAGTATCAGTATCAGGTTTAACTAAAAATGTTATATCACCATTTCAATAACCCTAAAACCAAAAAACCGACACCCATTGTTAAACCAATTCCACAATTAAGAAGCTTAAATTTTTTCTTTTCATCATTTCCAAATTTGCGTTTTGGGATCTGGCCCTTAATCTGAAACTCTTGGTACCCCTGAATCTTCCCAATAATTGACGACAACTGTGTCAAATCTTCCCCAACCTGTGAACAATCTTTCATGCTGTCATTGCTTAATTCCACAATTTGTTGTATTTTGTTTCTTTCTATATCAAACTTGAGATCTACTGGTTTATTTGTGATGCGCTTACACAAGTATCGTACTGTTCCAGAAATATGATGTAAATGTTCTTTAATGTTAAGGATCATGCATAGGGCCTCTGCCGAACTGACATTCACATTGGGAGCAATCCTCGGCAAAGATGAGGGCAACCATGGCGCATTATGAATGTGCTTGATGTGGTCCAGAATTTTCATTCGAATCCCTACCTCTTGGATTCCTATCTCTTTCAGTTGAGTATCATCCATTGTAAGAAACTGGACATAGCTGATGCTGTTTTTCCGGAAGTTTACAGAATATTTCGTAGCAGCAATAACTTCTAATACGTTATCGATAGAAGATTGGGGTTTCACTGTTGAATTGTTCCTGATTGCGTCCTGTCTTTTTTTAAATGCTTCCTCGTCCAGTTGTGTCATTAAACTCGGTTTTAATCCCGGCCTCCATCTGGTAGTCCGTACAATATGTAGAAGGTCCGCTATCCTCCGAAATTCCTTTTCTTGTGCGATTTCTACAGCACTAAATCCAGACTTGCTGACAATTTGAATGTCCGCATTGAACTCTAGCAGTAGCCGGCACATTCTACCATCGCCGTTAATCGCGGCAAAAAACAAGGCAGTGAAGCCTTGATCCGCTTCTTGAATGTTGACATTAGCTCCCTTCTCAATAAAATATTTGGCCAGTAAAGATCGTCCCCTTTTCACTGCTATCATCAGGGCCGTCATTCCGAATTGCTCTTGAAGGTTAATGTTAGCATTTTTTGCCATCAGGTGTTCAGCACACTTCAGAAGTAATTCTTCATCTGCTTCCGAGCAACTACCAGCTACAGCCATCAACGCAGTCAATTTTGCCGAGGCGTGACGTTTATTAGGGTCTACAGACTTTTCACCAAGTAAATATTCCACTAATTGCGGATGACCATTGGCACAACATACAATTAGTGGAGTTTCTTGAGATTTCGCAAACAATTCATTGACTTCCGGGCATGCCGTTGTATTTGAGAGGAGCTGTTTCAGCTTGTCCAAGTTTCCTCGAAGACATGCGAGACGGATTGCCTCCGACTGACTTCGTCCCCAGAATTCCCCACCCCGCCAGCTTACAATACGTTGTGTTTCACTACTTCCAGGCGTTGCGTCTGTTCCTTCTCCACCAATTTTACTGGAAGTCACTTGTCCGCTATAAACGGTACGATTCCGTGGTGTCGCTGCCGCCAGCGCTGCTTCGTGAAAATAATTGCCAGATCCATCACTATCATCGTTGTCAGAGTCAGAATAGCCACCTGGGACAATGGAGACGGTTGGAGGTCTCTTCTGCTGACAATTCTTAAAACAAAAAATAAATGATGGAATATTTATTATTTATTTCATATTTAGTTTCAGTTCGAATTCGAAGCCATTCATGTCATCAGCAGTCACTGTCTGTGAACTTTCCGCTCGTCCGTAAGTAATCATAAAAAGCGAACAGATGACAGACGCTGCATGATGCTAACTGATGAGTAATAATGTTTGGATCTGGCTTTATTTAAATAAATATAAACTTACCATTTTATGGTCAGCAACAATTAGTGATTAACAAATGATACAGAGTGACTGACGAACGACTTCCCAAGTACTTCCTTCCCCTTCCCTTCTTCCTGTCTGTGTTCTCTGGTTGAACTGGGATTTGCGATGGATAATTTTATTTATTCCAAGAAGGGAAACCTTTGGCAAAATTACCAAATATTAATTTTAGATTGTGATGTCGTTCCTCTGGTTCAAACATATCAAACACAATTGACAATTATACTCAAAAATATACAAAACTAGTACTTACGTACGACAGATGACAGTTATAGTTAAATAGTTATGATGACTCGTCGTAATCAGCTTGTTTGCCCACTTTGGCTGCGAGTGCGAAATGATACGAACAAGTAGCAGCAGCTTTAGCTGAAGCGACAGGCGACTGGATCTGATTCTGGCTCTCTGCTCTGGGCTCTCCATGTACCTAATTTGCTTTGAGCTTGATTGGAGTCAACGGAAAAAACAACCGGAACGATGTCGACACTATATTAGTTGTTAGTGCACCATAACATGAATGTAAAATATGTAAAACATCAAAATCACATCACATTCGTTTGCACATTTTGCATAGTCAATTCATTTCCGTTTACCCATTCCCACCAGTCGTAACTCGTAAGTACATAGGTGGTAAAGGTGCTTTGGATGGGAATACATGAGAACTTTTGGAACTAGGTATGCATGTATAAATGTTATATGTATCTGTATCTTTTGTTTTACATATATATGTACAAAATATTTAGTGACATGAGTGACATGACATAGCTTAGGTATTATATGCACATTATGCACTATGCAAAAACAGAACTTGTTGTGACGTTGTTGAAATGCTTTTGTGAGCTCCTCGCCTCGCTTCGCTAGCACAAAATGCACAACACCAAAAATGCAAATAACCAACAACGATCGAAGGAAAGATCAATCATCGAAAATTCACTTTGTAAGCGGAAAGGTTAGGTTCATGCAAATAAAAGTTCGTCGTATTACGATAATTTAACCTATTTTACTTTTGTGTCATTTTGGGTAGCACATCACGTCATTCACTCAACCTAGGTTTATAAAAGGTCATATTTTTTCATAGTTTTGCTTGTTCTGTTTTCTGTTCCGTATATCCGTATCCGTCCGGTAATTCAATTACCCACATTTGTATTTTCTGCGAATTGAATGTAATGATATGATAATGATGCGAAAGAGGAAAGGAAAGGAATATTACGATATAGAGTTACTACGAATTTGATATATTTCATAATATTTATTTTAGCAAGCATAAGAATAGGTAGTAGTATGCAAATGTAATTTAATAGATGTGTAGTAGTAGTAGTGCATAATTTTACGACTTCTCGTGTCGTATAGATGTAGAGTGATGTAAAAGTAGGTAGGATAGAGACTAATTGTAAGACTTACGTATCCTAAACTCGCCACTTACGTAATTTGATTTCGATATCTACGCATTCTATTCAACTCCAGTTTTTACTAAAACAAGGACTCGTGATTCATGACAGGAGTAAAACAAACTTTGCTTACATATATCCATTCTTCGACAACTATTGCTTTAGATATCCCACATGCATATCGATGGTAAGCCATATGCTGTGGTGTGAAATACGTGTGCAGAAACATTTAACATAATACCTCCCCTCCATGACACTGACTGACCCACGCATCTAATTCAACGTCATATTTATGATATGGAACCAGTTAATTGATATGTATTTCGTATGTCCGCATCCGCATGATCACATATCACTACAAACAACATCACAGTAAAAATCTTTGCTCAAATTGAACCAAATGTGATTTACAGACGAATAGTGCAGTGGAACAACTACTACAAGTATAAAGTTTGCACAAGTTCTTGAAATAAAAAGCCTTTTCGTTTCATCTTCATCTGCTCCCAATTTTTCCCCTTCATCTTTTTCTCAAGAGGGCATCGAGGCAGGTTGAACTGGAGACGAGCATCCTTGTGGGGAACTGAACTAAAACAGGAAGCATTTCCCTATTTCCCTCACTTGAGCGAAAGCATTCGCCGAGTGAAGGTTACACAACTGTGTGCTGAAGGATGTGTATAGAGATATTTGGTTTTTGCACATACGTTTTATGAAACAGTCCCAGAGAATATCCTCGACATCATTCATTAGGGAAGGGAGAAGGGAACAACAATATCTCAAAGAGGGGTAGCCTTTCAGTGATAGTGCACTAGTGCCGAGATCCAATCCAACGGTTCCAAAAGTATGTGAAGTGTCTCCTACTATTTCCAATGTTCTCCAATATCATACATAATACCTTGTGTCGCCGTATTGTGGAGTAATATGTGATATTTATCCCCTTCAGTTTTCTGTTAACAACACATTAATATCTAGCTAACTATGTGGGCCGGTGTGTAATAAGAAGTCTGAAGGTTCTATCGATCTAATTTTCACGTTCAACTGCGTGATGATGTGATGGGAATCTAACGAGACAAAACTTTGATGTCTTTTATGATAAAAGACAAATAGAAAAGAAACACCCTGAAATATGGAATCCATTACGAAGTTGGCTAATGAGTCCAACTTTTCGACACAAGTGGAGGTGGATCGTGATGTAAATGGAAACAAGACACTTCCCATAGATATGCAGTTTAATGATGGTCACATCATTTCCATATCGGTCTACAGTGTCCTCTTTGTCTTTTCGGCTGTAGGTAAGTTCAAACTTGTGTTTCTGTTATGTTAGCCAGACTTTAAACATGTGTATAACATAACAGGTAATTCCTTTTAGATTTATTCCAGTTTTATCCCCCAATGCCACAACCATCGTCTTCAACATGCCTATTGTGTTTCATTTTTTAATCTTTAAGGGAAAAGTGAGTGGGAGAATAAAGATCAGACTTTCGATTCTCAGATTTGTATCAATTTGATTCATCTACTAATGTGCAATACTAACATCTAGCTTTACCTGTGGGAAAGGCTTTAGCTTAAAATAAAATGTAATGTGCATGCATGTAAACCAAACTGTAAAATCTCCTTTTCTCTGGAAATGGTATATTATAGTCAAACTGACAAGAAATGGGATGGAGAATGTACTGCAGCATGCAGTTGCAATAGACTGGTGGTTTTGTACGAGACTTAACGTATTTTGAGATGCATCGTCCGTGTCTCCATTTCCACCAAAAAGCTTTTAACTTCAATAGTTTTGTGTTCTGCCAAAGGAAATATTTTTATTCTGTTAGGAAAAGTTAAGTTTAGTGCAGCTTAATACCAGGTATTCTTTGAGGCTAGCAAATTTTTAAGGAGAGAAAGGAACAGCAAATAAAAGTTTCCTTTTGTTGTTATAAGCGCATTTTAAAGCCAAAATCCGCATCTTAAAATTAGAGTGCATTGGGTGAATGCGAATGCAGCACATCTTAAGTTGAGTCTTACAAACCTAGAGAAAAGGCACGCAGGCGACCAATGTGCATCTAATCCATTAGGGAACGGGAACACATACACTATAATATCTACAAACACAAAAACACGAGTCTCGGACAGGACATGGACAAGTAAGCCTGGAAATAAATGTTTTATGAATCCTGTCATCACGAATAGCCAGATTAAGCTAAATTGGTAAAAATGACAATGTAACAAAGGTGGGACTGACACTCTTGACGAGATAATTTATGTTCATCTTCACTTAAGAAGTAGAGTTAACTTCGGCTTCTCCTTTTAATATCAAATATTCACTCAGGCCGTAATACATGGAATGGAATCAACAGATTTTAAGTTTTAATTTTACAAATGTACATCACATCATTAATACGTAATGTAAATTTTGATGTAAATCATTTTTTATTCAATAGATTTCTTGAATTGAAGTAGTTTACGATATTGTGAACATTTGAAAGGCATCGTACGCATAATACGACTCTTGATTCAATGGGGCTTCAAAAGCAACTGTTGGTCTTGAGGTTGAGAGACACTCGAATCAGCACAGCTTTACAGACTTTGGATGAGGTTGACACGTTTCTTGCTGCGCATTTAATATGATCTGAAAAGTTCTAATAATTTCGGCTGTTTTTCATTTTCTCGCGTAATGATGAATTTTCAAGTTTACCAATGTTAATCTGTCTTTTATGCAAATCTATATATAATATAACGTACGTCTGAGTGATAATGCAAATCCTTTTGAATGCTAGAGATGTTCCAGCTTGAACTTTCATTTCCATGCTATAAAATAAAGTCTTCCAAGCTTGATGAACCGAACGTGCGTTTCCACAAATATTCAAGAATCGTCTTAATTCAGTTAAGAGGAAGTTTCTTGAACGATATACATGTACATGTACAACGAAAATGAATGTACATATAACAACGCTGCTTTCATGATCATGATGATGTAGTGAACCAGATGCTCTAATGATGCATGAGCTACATCTTCTACACGACGATGAAAAAGGAGTACTTAAAAGGGGTATAGTACGAGTACGAGTGCTGGTGTTATCCTGACCAGAATTTGGGAGATCGTGTACAAGAGAAAGAGAAATCGTACTTGTTAAGTTCATATTGTTGAAGAAAGAAGTGTGAGTAACGCAAAGGGTGTATACCTATATGAATCTGAATCGTGAAATGTTAGAACGTCATCATTCCCATATAATGTCATAATATACCATCATATCCTGTTTATATCAGATATTCAAGTTTATTCCTTGCTAATTTGATTTTCACTAAAAGCTTGACAAAATTGAATTAGTTTGTTCCAATTGTCAGCAAATACATTTGCAATTTACATAGTAATTTAAAAGTAAAAGTAAGTAAAACCCACAAGTGAAACTGCTGTTACGCAATCCCAGACAGAGTTACTAGATCAGTCTCAACCAGTCCAGTGTTACTCAGGAAAATGCAAAATACACTAGTTGTGTACCCTTTTCATAAATAATGTTCGCCTTAATTCCTAGGATTTACTTTGTCTAGCTGCTGTAAACACACATCACTTTAAGCTTTACTCCTCATTGAAAGTCAGCCGAACCGGTGGTGTTCGACTACAGGGTTGATACATTTGCAAAATTTAGCGAGTTGTTTTTGTTTCTGCAGGCAATATCACCGTGCTGACAGCCATTCTTCGGAGGAAGCGTCCCATGGGATCATTGTCTAGAATTGACTTTTTACTACTCCACCTTGCTATAGCAGACTTACTGGTAAAATATTCTCATATTGTCTGTGGTGTAGAGACTAGTTTAGAGTAGCGAGAGTAGTGGGGAACGTTATAAGAGAACCTTGACTTGATAATGAATTAAACCTTGAATGGCCAACGGAATGCCAAGTATGCTGGATGATTCGTGTATCGATTTGATGATGATCGGGATTCTGTTGAAAAACAGTGAAGCGAATCAACTCCTACCTGATTTAGCGTAAATGGGCTTAACAGTGGATTGGATTTGAATGGGTTTATGTGTTTAGGTAACGTTTTTCATGATGCCTCTGGAAATTGCGTGGGCTGCCACAGTTTACTGGAGAGCAGGAGATTTGACGTGCCGCATCATGGCTTTCTTTCGAATTTTTGGGTTGTACCTCTCCGGATTTGTCCTTGTGTGTATGGCCATTGATCGGTAAGCGCATGATTTACACCTGACCTGACTATATTTGCTTTTGTAGGCATATTGGCAAGATGAAATAGCATAAAGCAAGCGGACAAGTGAAAAACATACGTCGACATGATGCATAAGGTTTCAAGTATCAACCATATCAGTTCCATTAGCCTCCAATATTTAACTATTAACGAGTCTGTGTGGTAAACTATGAAAATTGTTTACCACGCCGCCGTTGAAGATCAATTTAAAAATAATTAATACTGACAATAATTTTACTATTTTATCAAAGATATCCTTGCAGACCGTTCAAAATACAAACTTCACAGAACAAACTCCAATGATGATGATGACAGTTTTCATTATCACACTTTAAAAAGACCAAGTTACCTCAACTCAACTCAACCCTTCTTGAAAGTTTGACGTTATTTGTAATTGAAATTTTAGC
>JAANSN010006564.1:0-10326 GCA_036850665.1 Dicranocentrus wangi | reverse complement strand
TAAGTATGCATTCCCGAAAATGTTTACGCACGCAGTAACGCACGCAGTAACGCACGCAGTAACGCTGCATCATCTTTAGTATACCCTTTCCAGGGTAAATAAAAAATGTATACCTATTACGCACGGTATTTGTGAGAATTCCTATCAGTAGCGGATTAATACATTTCCTGTTTTATTAAAGGATTGTTTTTGTCTCGCGTGGTCTGGAGTCCGAAACGTGAGGACCGTGGGCAAGCAAGTGATTCCAGGAAATTCGAGAAGTTCAAACAATAAGATCATAAAATTGTTTGAGCTTTGCATACTAAGTATTATGCTTTATTATATTTTCCACCACAATCGGTTTGTTTCATTCTACTACAAAAATACTTATGATTGTTGTAGATCCACAAACAAAAAATTCATAGAGAACCACAAAAGCATATCCTCCTGAACCAAGTTACTTATATGACGTTGTTAACACGATTTTGGACCAATATTTCAACTTCAGAGAGAGCCGCAAAAAATGCTAAAAAAACTTTATGGTATAGTCAACTAATGTGCACAAATCTAATTTTGCTGGCCCCTTTTATACTCCGACCTTTAATATCCACACTCCATTATTCAATAGCAAAATTTATTACTTTTTTACGACCCAGTCAAATAAAATTCCTTTCGCCGCCACATCAAATGAAACCTCGCTCGCTCGGGTATAAAAGGAGTGCAAAATCCTGTATTCTAATATCGCTCTCTCGTCGTTCGACAACCCTTCCGAAAGTATAATATAAAGTTCCTTTTTTTGTGTTTGGTTCTCTCTGAATCTCCTAATCTTGACCAATTGAAACATAATTAATATTTTATAATTATATATATTAGATGCAGTATTATATTTGAAAGGCCCGATACGATCTTGCAATAATATACTTTCGCATTTGTTTATTTCGTGAAATATGTGGGCAAGTTTTGCAATGATAAACAATGACAATTAGGTGGTGCGTTATGCATGAACATTGTCAGTATTGCTACGTAGAATTTTCCTATCATATCATTGTTCTATTGTAAGCTAAATGAATAGAGAACCATACACAAAAATGGTGTCGTTATTAGTCATTACTACAACAATGTTGTGATTTATTTATGTTTAATTTTTAAAATCTCTTTTGTAGCTTTCACAGCAAGTAAAATATTTATGAACAATGAAGTGAAAATATAGAGAGAGTGTTTGGAGACACCACCGTTTACATTTGAGAATAGTTCACTAATAGTCTTCCTCCTCATCCCTAATTGTTGCCCGCCTAATTTTCCAACTTCTAATAAGTTTTGCATGTTGCTGATGACTCTGACGAACTCCACACGCTCCCAGTTCCTTGTAGGAAACGAAAAAAATTAATAAATAAAATAAATATACAATAAAAATATATACGTCAACCATGATAACTGTACATTGAATTGGGTCAATTGGAAAATCAACCTACGTCCCACTTTATATCCAAATATTGAGTTTCTCTAGGACTCTGGGAGCACTAACAACTTGCGAAAAGAAGCTTGTGGGTTATAATAGGCACGCACGAATCCAACATGGTCTTCTCGGACTCCAGGTCAAAATGCGTCATGATGGTGAGTGACTTGAGACCTCTGCAAATAAAGCAAATAAAGGTAGATATAAAGTCGTATCTGTGACAACACTACAAGTGATTTGCCATTTGTATTTTGTTTTTATTACTATTTTTTCGTTTCCACAAGCAACTGACAAGGTAACATCGCCAGTGCATCTTCGAAAATTTTAGTTTCAAGTTTTGATTCTAGATCAATTTTTCATGATGATTTCATTTCTGGAGTCATTTCTCCCGTATGGACACCTCTGAAGCTTCTACGAGAGAATAATTGATTTTTACATGCTATTTTCTAACGAGGGAGGAAATGCGGTAACCACATCGATATATTGATACAAATTACTGATCCCTACGTAATTCGACCAGAGGATTCTGAATATGACCACCTTTGCCCCAAGTGCTCAACTCCAACGCCTCCATGGAGGGTATCATAATACTACCCTAACATGTACAATATATAGGGAAAATTGAGCAAGAATATTTTATGGTCCTATCTTATAGAGATCTTGATTTTGCAATTTAAAATATATCAAAATTCATTACCACGTTTGCATGAGAACCTTAAATTTAATTGTACTGGAATAAATAGGGCACGATTCCTGGAAAGTGGCAATGAATTTGTATATACTTTAAATTGCAAAAACGTATATCATTTTGAGCTCTACAAGATTTGGCCATCGGGTCAAATTTATAAATCAGTAATTTGTATAAATATATCGATGTAGTTACCGCATTTCCTCCCTTTTTAGTGGAAAAACCGAAAAAATTTTCTTCAGCTACATCAATAGAGCTTGAAAAGTTATCCATTTCTACAATTTATAGTATGTTGAAATTCCTTACCGATTTTGCATATTAGGACAAAAAGCATAAAAAACCCAATGTATTTGAAACTCAATATCTTAAAAACGGTTAAGATTATGATAGTACACCAAAAACAAAATTTGTAAAGCATTTACGGCTCTATCGAATCAGCAACTTGAAAGTTTAAAAGTTTTCTAACCCATGTCAATAACATACTGATTTCAACCATGCAAAATGCAATAGTTCGGCATTAACCATTTTGTACTTGTCCATACGGGACAAATGATAGCGGCAATGAAATCCTTATGAAAAATTGATCTAGAATCAAAACTTAAAACTAAACTTTTCGAAGATGCACTTGTGATGTTACCTCGTGAGTATGGAAGTCATATCAGAGCCATCAGAGCAAAAATTAGGAAATGCAAAATTTTCTGGGGAACGATTAGGGATGAGGAGGATCACCGATCACTATTCCTGAATTATTTTCAATTGTAAACGGTCTCTCCAAACTATATATACCTATTTTCACTTCATAGTTCATAAATGTTTGACTTGCTGACAGCTACAAGAATTTAAACAAAAATTAGCAAGTAAATGACAATATGTTTGTAATGTTGTAATGAATGACATCGTTTTTCATCCAGCCTTAGTCACGTAGTTTATAATGGAACAACAACAGAAGGAAAATTCGGAGAATTGATCTACTGAAAATGTTCATTCATAACGCACTATATTGTCTTTTGTTATCATGGCCTCATATTTCACTACGTAACTGCGAAATCACACTATGGCATAAACAGAACAAATATCGGGCCTTTCAAACATTATACTGCATTTAACATAAGTAATAATAAAATGGGCAAATATAATTGTGTTCCAATTGGTCAAGATAGGAGATTCAGAGAGAACCACCAAAAAATAAACTTTATATAATATAGTTTCAGAGTGTTGTCCACGACAAAATGATTTTTGATTTGCAGGATTGCACGCCTTTTATACCCGAGCGAGGTTTCATGTAATACGGCGGCGGAGGACGGACGACTTCCTCGAATTTCAACTTTATTGTATTTTCGAAAATATCCAAACAATTGAACTAATTATAATAGCGAATACAAATTGTGATGCAATATTTCATTCAATATTTCATTTTTTTTAGAAAGTTAATAAAATTTATACAATGGGTGATTCCATCGCCCATTGTTTTCAGAGCACTATAAAAGCGATCAGGATATTTTATCGCTTCCACATATTTACTTACTCCGTACTAATATCAGGTTCTAAATTGTCTCTATTTGTTCTGTTATTGAGAGTTTCAGGCTGAATATCGTAGTACAAGACTAGAAGTGTGGTAATATGGCTAATACACAAAACCTATAATACCTACCGCACCGCCTCTTATAATTTTTAGATACGAAAGAAGTCCAAGCAAAGCAAATTTATTCGAAAGTTAGAATTGTTAATTATTAATTACCTATTTTGTTAATCCTCGTCACAAAAATATTATCTCCTCTTCATCAAATTATTTCAAAGCAGATTTCCATTAGGCCAAAGTTCCAAGTCCTATCCAACTTTAGGGTTTTCGGGAAAATGTTGAAAAGATTTTAGTTTATAAAATTACGCAATTGAAGGACACTTGTATCGAATATAAAAACCAAATAAGTATAAAGGAATAACATTAATTAAGAATCTGCCAAAGGACAACATAACATAAGTAATTTCATAATTTTCCCAATCGCTTCTAACAACAGAGCCACCTGCAATCTAAAACATTCTTGAAATTCTTTTAAAACTC
Organism: Dicranocentrus wangi; assembly: GCA_036850665.1. Taxonomy (NCBI): domain Eukaryota; kingdom Metazoa; phylum Arthropoda; class Collembola; order Entomobryomorpha; family Entomobryidae; genus Dicranocentrus; species Dicranocentrus wangi. Next base: position 6,144 of record JAANSN010006564.1, on the reverse strand, counting down.
AAAACTCTGACTGGATTTGTAGCTAACTAAAATATTCACATTAACATTGACAAATGGCAAACCTGCTCATTTGGAAGGAAGGTCTGTTCCTTCAATTTACGCTATTGGGAGCGACTCCACATCCTCCACACTTGTTATGAGTCTTTTACGAGGCATTATTAAAATAAAATTCGGGGAATTCTGTCCGTGTGTTCCTTCCGACGCCGTACTACATGAAACCTCGTCGCTCCGGTATAAAAGGCGTGCAGAAAAATCCTGCATTCCAATATCATTTTCACGTCGACAACCCCCCCCCCCAAGTTTTTCCTTTGGTTCTCTCTGAATCTCCATTTATTGAATCTTCAAAATATTATCTTTAATGAAGTAACAAAATATTTCAAGAAAATGTTTTAACAATGAAACTCAAATATATAGTTCTCATGGTATTTTATGATCAGGCCCAATATTTGTTCTCACAATCGTATCGTTATTAGCCTTTTTTATTTTGTGAAATAGGGGCAAGTGTGTGCGTTATATGTTATGAGCGTTCTGCAACAATTCGTTGACTTTTCCTTCCATTGATATAATTATTTAATAGCCACCCCTGCTGTTTGATTTTTTTCAAACGATTAATTGACATGATTTTACTGATTTGCAATAATTTCATTTCAATGCAACATGTGGACGCATTTTAGTGCAAAACAGCCCCACAGCTAGAAGAATAATATAGCATTTTTGTAATTGAGCCATATTATTAGATTATTAAGGACAACGTTATAGTTTATTTAATTTCATTTAACCAAGCCAAGGGAAAGGTTATATGCTTGGTAATTTACTTTGTATGTAATTTAATCAGCGATTTAATAAACTTTGAAATCCCATTTTCCATTTCACAAAAAAAGTCCTTCACCTTGAAATTTCAAGGTGTGGTGTGACGTTCTCCCCAGGAGCATCATGATTAAACACCAATTATTTGGAAAATCACGTGTAGACGTAGTCCACGCGAACCCCGCTCCAGTGGAGCGCAGCGCCTATCCCATCAACTTTCACTATATTTTGTGTATCCCCAAATTCGAGTCCCCCTCCTCCTCCTTGTCATCATCATCCTCATCGAAAATAATCTCGCAACCCTTTAATTAAACTTTGAGATTTTTCGAGGTTAAAATCTATAAATTTAAAATATAAAATAGAAATTGGCTTGTTATAATAATGTACCTACGCAACGTAATAATCCAATTTTTTATTTAATATATTATATATCAAGGCCTTTAGCCGCTCCGAAGTAAGGCCATGGCAAACATTTGACATTATTGCAATGAAAATCACTTTTCAAAGGACATTCTTCAAATCATAATCATCATTGAATCATTCCAAGCGTGCATGCGAATCTGAACATGCAATTTCATTTAGGGTAAAAGGGGGCCATCTAGTTATGATAAATATCTAGCGTAAGGGAAATACTTATTTCCTGGTATTTTAACTATTATTTGATTTAATCAGCCACTATAATTTTTACTTCAAAATCTCATTATTATTATTCCAAAGTCCTTCACCTTCAAATTTCAAAGTCGTGGTTATCGACATCTGCACGCAGATGGAGCATTATTTTTCAAAAACGTCTACCTCCTTCTTTTTAATTCCACTTCAGAACCACAACGCGTAAGTTATACCTTTTACAATTCTTCTTCAAATTGCCTATTTCTACAGAGTTCCTTGCAATGGCAACCCCTCTCATGTGGAAAGCATGCGCTCTCAATTTCCGCTACTTTGAGCACCTCCGAATCCCACACATCCTCCGCATCAACAAGCTCAGTAAACGGGCAGAGCCCATCATTCCTGAGGAAAGGCAAAAACTTAAAGTCTACGCAAGTCAGGCCTTTCTTGGCCTCACAACCCTTGGCTTCATGATTCCAGTGTACCAGCGCTACAGGCGCATGGTAGAGAAGTCGTTCATCGGTGGAGGGGCCCTACGTTCTGGAAAAGGGGGAAGGGATGATGAGCTACTTGTTTGCAGTAATTGGGCTACTCCTTGTGGTTCTAACGCTGGCCTTCTCGGTATTCGTAACTAGTCGACCGTACACCTTTTCCAGTATATTCAATGCGGCTGAAATAATGGCGGATTCAGGTGAGACATGATATGAGCAAAAGATTACTGATTGATTACCACATTTTTTTTTACAAACCATTTGATTTAGCTCTGGTCCGATTGAAAATAAAATCCAACTCAATCCTGCCTCCAAACCACAAGGACATGTTTGGCCTGGTCATGTACGGCATGATACTGCGGACCATGATCGTCCTCCCATTTCTCCCCATGGCTCTCATGATATCAGGCATGGACCCACCTAAGCTCTACTTCCTCTTCAGTCCGTGGCTCAAAGAGCGTCGGCATTCTTGGTGGGCGTTTGGTCTCCGCTACATGGTCACCCAAGTGGACTTTGCCATAGTACCCTTCTGGATCATTTCCCAGCTCCACATGTACCTCATGGTCTTCTTTGTGGTGAAGCATATTCTGCGGATTCTGGAAGATGTTGATATCTCCCAATCCCGGGGACCTTCTCGAAACATGTCCCAGCAGGCCAAAGAGGAGCTCACCAAACAAGCCTTCATCATGCATTCGGGAATGTCCATATTTTGGAATACCGTGTCGTACGAGTTCCACTGGGTAAACGTGCTGTCAGTCCAGGTGGTCATTTTGTTGTGGTCCGTGTCCGACTCCATCCTAATCCTTTTTAATGCTCATCTCTACCCGGTCATTGTGTTTGTCCTTGTGTCAACCTCCGCCCTGGTCAAGATCCCATACATGTTTCTGCTGATGAGTCTGTCGGGATTTAACAAGCGCTCTGGGAGGATCTTGAGGAAGTGGGGGATGGAGTTGGGGTTGGGAGGGAGTAAATGGGCCAGGAGGAGGATCCGCTCGGAGCGCTCGTTGAGAATGAAGCTGGGCTACTTTAATGTTCAGCGAGATAATCAAATCACTTTCCTCTATTTCCCGGTGGAGTGCACGCTAAATGCTATTGTGGCGTATTCTGTTAAATAGGGATAGCTCGACATTGATGGATAACCAAAAAAAATGATTTGGTGAGTAATTGGTGGAATTTATAGTAGAAATATGGTTAGTGATATAGTTGCTTTATCCATTGTTGCGTAGTACTGTTTGAATTAGTACGTATTTAGATGTGTATGCTACATGTACCTTTAAGACTATTCACTCAAGAGTTATCAACGTAAAAAAATATATTCAATCTGCAAGTCCAATTCACTTCTTTGCTCTAGACTGCAATTTTCATCTTGCAATTCTTACCTTTCAATCACAATCATATTATTTCAATATATATAAAGAACCATAAAATATGCGCTCATAAAGAACCGCAAAACATATCCTCCTGAAACGGTTTTTTATGTTAAAGCACGATTTTGCACCAATATTTCAACTTCAGAGAGAATCGTTTTTTCTAATGTTCAAACTTTTGTAGGGGGTAGCAGGAATATGAATATCTAATTTTGCTCGCCCCGTTTATACTCCAACCTAGAATCTACGCTCCATTCATTTTATTAATTACTTTTTTACGAGCTATTCATATAAAATTCGTGGAATTCCTTTCCATGCTTATCCTTTCTTCTGCGCTCGGGTATAAAAGGCGTTCAAAATCCTGTATTCTAATATCATTCTCTCGTCGACAACAGTCTTATAAAGTTCTATTTTTTGGGTCTCTCTGAATCTCCTATCTTGACCAATTGGAACACAATTTATTTGCCAATTTATCTTAAACTTAAATGCAGTATAATATTTGAAGAAAAAACAAAAATTAGGTTCGTTATGACCATTCGGCAACATTTTCTCGAATTTCCCTGCCATTTTTTGACTGTTATCTTCTAAGCTAAACGAATAGAGCTAGATAAAAAAATATGGTGTAATTATTATTACATTACCACTTATTTGTTGATTTTTTTTATTCTTGTAACTCTCGCAAGTACTTATATTTCTTTCTGGGTTCTGATGTGAAAATATATATATTACGTTTAGAGACACCGTTTACATTTAAAAGATTATAATTATAGTATCAAAATTTTAGTCTCGCCAACACAATACATATTATTATTATGACATGACATCAAACATATCAGAGACTTATAATTTATAGCACTCCATTTATTTATACCAATAGCCTCCTTGGACTCAGTGAAATATAATAGCCCTGATTGATTTCACTGAAATGAGATTTCGTTTTCACGGATATGGCCCCACGCGTGTTCCGCCCTTTTTCATTTTCATTAGCAGGGCAACCTTCGATAGTATAAAATTCCTCCTCAGCACTCAATATTTATTTAACTTAGGGAAGCAACAGCTTTTCTCGTAAAGCAAGACTGAAAACAGTAATTGAATCTGGAGAAATATCCGACCAGGAAGAAGCATCAATTGAGTAATATTCCCTCCCCTCCCCCTCAACTCGCAGGACATGTCATTGAATTATACCAAATAATGAAGGTCCTCACCTTAGTAACCTGCGCGTATCCCTTCTGTACAGGGATCAGGCAAAATATGATGCTAAAGTCACCATCGTTATTAATCACAGACGGGTCAGTTGTTCTGGAAACGGGGGAGCCGATGATGATTTACCTATTCACAATCATGGGCTACATTGCGGCAGTCGCTGCACTAGTTTTTGCCCTGGCTGTGACGTCACGCCCTGCCACCAGCTGCGCCACATTCAATGCCGTCGAAACCCTGGCAGACTCGGGCAAGTGGCAACAACAAACAAAATATATCCCGTTGCCCGTTTATACAAAACCAATTCAATAAAACGCTCTAAAACTTTTTTTGTCCCCCGTAGCCATTAAACGCCGGTCCGATTCAATCCCACCCCCAATCTCAGAGGACTACCTGGGGCTCATTATGAGTGGCATGGTGTTGGCCGTGGTACTTGTTTACCCATTCTGCTCAATAGCGCTCATGATTGCAGGGATAGATCCGCCAAAACTCTACTTCCTCGTCTACACCACCCCTGGCTCCTCGGGGCTCACAATTCTTGGTGGGGACTCCTCTTCCGGTTCGTTGTCACCCAGGCGGACGTTGGCATTGTCGTGTTTTGGGTCGTGTCGGAAATTCACGTCTACTTCATGGCAGTGTATATGGGGGTGTCAGGATTCTCCAAATGCTGGAAAATGTTGACGTCACACTGTGGTCCAGGAGGACCATCACGAGCTCGTCGCACCACCCAAAAGTACAACGAGGAAGAGATGCTGAAACAGGCCTTCACGGTTCACTCCGGCTTGTCCATAATTTGGAATCTCGTGTCGGCGCAGTTCCACTCGGCCAATGTCGTTTCCATCCTCCTCCTAATCCTGCTATGGTTGACGACTGACACGATGCTAGTCATTTTCAACAGGAGTCTGCACCCCGTCATGCTCTTTTCCCTGCTAATAGGATCCAGTACGGCCAAGATCGTGTATGTGTTGATACTGGAGTAAGTGTCGGGACTGAACAAGTTGTCGACGAGGATTTTGGACAAATGGGCAAGGCTCATCCAATTGAGTAGCAGAAGCAGCAGCAAGGGAGCTAGGAAGAGGCTAATGGCAGAGCGGAGCGTGAGGCTGAAACTAGGCTACTTTTATTTTCGGAGGGACAACCTCATGGTTTGCCTCTATTTCCCTACTGAATGCACGCTTAATGCAATATTGTCGTACACTGTCAAATAATGAATAAGAATGGTTTCTGGAGAAACAAAAACGAATACGTTCGTTGACGTTTTTAGTGGGCTATATTCTGAAAAATAAACTGATGCGTCCAGGTGGCCTGCCTATAGATAACGAATAGGTTTTCTCTCATTTTTATTTGTGAACATTCTAATTTTTAAAAAGGAAGTTGAATGGATATAAATTGGCTATATATAGAATATAGTAGCTGATGAGTTGTACCATATTATATAAATTAACTGCAAAACTCCTTGGTTGCCAGTTGTTTTCTACTTTCTCCTCCTTTTCTCAATTCATCCTTTCCAATTCCGCTTAACGCCATACAGCACTCGCCCCCGCCAATCTCGAAACATCGTATGTATTTACATTGCGTGCGGACTGACAGTTACAAACAATCGACTATCAGTTTTCACCAGTGTGTCAACTGATATTTTTGATCTATCAGCAGTGATCACAATAAGTTAGTAC
>JAANSN010006563.1:0-10327 GCA_036850665.1 Dicranocentrus wangi | reverse complement strand
ACAGACAGACAGACAGACAGACAGACAAACAAACTAAAAGCATAACTACGCTTAATTACATTCAGCTACGTAATAATTGTAAAACAGATACTAATGTTGATTAATACATTCCAGCAAAAGTCCGAACATAAACCGCAAATAACACGGATTTATAGCAAAGCCTTTTATATATTTGCAGGAATAATTTAATAGCAAACATGAATTTCAAAACGAGCATAATAATGGATTACAAATAATACTAATCGTTATATTTAAACATTTCTTTTTAAAAAAATCATAAAATTCTAGTTTTTCCAAATCACTACAGGATTAATATTAAAATCAAAATCAACGTGCTTTATTATATTTTGATGTGAATCTTCTTTCCTAAGGTCCTACATAATATGGAGGGGGAGAAGAAGAGGGAAGTGGCAGGGAACTTAATTTCGGATTCATTCATCAAGAGCTTCTTCTGGTGGACTTAATTGACTTGTGGTACTTCTGGTAATCTTCAAAGTACTTGTCTTGGCTTATGAGACAGTCCATTTGCGCCTCCATGACTTTGCCCGGAAATGAATTTTCCAAGTGAAAACCGAAAAGTGTAGTAGTACCCATCCGTTTCGCAGAGTCAATGAATGGTTCAATATAAGGTCAAAAATAGCCTCCAGGTCAGCTACTGCTTCCGTAAGCAGTTGATCACCCGCAGACCAATCATTCCGTGAGCATGATGGAACTGCAGCGTGGCGGCTGAAGAGTGGAGCCTTGGCCCTTGGTTTTGATTGGAAAGTGGTTTCCCCGGCTAGTTCCTCCTGGCACAAGCCAACCAGCTCCATTTTAGCCTGCACCTTCTCGAACCGTTCGCACATGAAGTATTTGTCGGGACAACTACAACAATAGTATAAACTGGACCGAAGAGATGGTTCGAATGAAAGTAATAAGGTACACTACACGCCAAGCAGAAACAATACTGCTTACAAACTCCTGGGCTGACAAAGAAAGGCTGTCTTGTCTTGTCTTTCTTATCCTTATATCATCGGAAATATCGTCATATGTGTCTTAAAATAAAAATGACATTTCGTGGTACCAGAAAAAGCTGATAATTCCCCAAAGAAATTTTTTTTTTGACTTGTGTCCAAAAAGACTAATAATGGTACTCAAAACACTTATTTAATTATGCGTAATAAACAATTCCATTTTTGCTTCTCTCCGCATTTCACTCTATCCAATCTAGGATTCTCGGCTGGCTGGGTCGCATAAAAATAATATGTTTTGTGACGATTGATTTAAAACAAGACGTAGGGAATTAAGTGTAATCCGCCGTGTTACTGTGTTCATAATATTTATTACAACAGATTATACTTTGCTTTCAGAATGGACTGGTTGGGATTTAACCAGATTAAATGGAAAAACACTGAACTGATACGACGATTTTATTTTGTAATGAGCTGCAAAGAATAAGAAAGGTGGGTGAATGGAATTCGAACTAAATTTTTTAGTTATATTTAGTTATATAATTAGAATTTATTGCTCACGCAAGTTTCGGCCCAAGAAAAATGTATAGTTGACTTAAATCATTGGTGAGTTTGACAAAATGGTCAAATTATTGTGGAGTAGTTAACAGAAAATGGGGAAAATATTGACTGCCTTCGTGTGTCAAATTGTCCAAATTTTTACAGCACTTTTTTGCGTCAATAGATTTTTTTTGCAAATTATTCTCTCGTTTTCAGTTAAACTATGACATTTATGATTATTTTCTTCTAGAAACATTTTTTAAGCAAGGAGCTGAGAGGTTCTAAAATGAAGCGTCGTCCGTGCCACACGACGACTACTGGCGCTATTTATACCCTGCGTTTCCAAAATACAAAAAAATGCTTTTCATTGTTTTTAATACAATGCAGGATAAGATGGGGCACGTTCCAAGAAGAACCTAATTAAAAAATGCATCATAATTATTGTCAAGTTGCAAAAGAAATATATATGGGGCGAATTCCCAGAACCCAAAGAATAGAATGTCGTAAAAGTAAAAGTATGGTCAGTCAATGGACTCATTGTTTCATGCTCTTCTGTTCCTGATGACACGAAAATATTGGGGTTCATTCATAACAAAACTACTCAAAATTCAGCTTAGAAAAAAAAACATTAAAGAAGAAAAGAAAAGAAATAAATAAATTAATATTGAAGTTATAGTAATACGTAGGCGAGTAGGATAATTCTACATTAAATTGGTAGCTTAATTATTAACAGATCGCACATGCTGGGTCATCCAAGTGTGTTCCGAAAGTCGAGCTCTTTTATTTAGTTTTCGTTAAGCTTAAGACAAAATGGAAACAAGTTTCAGGATTTGTGGATGGCGGGCTAAAAAAGCACAAAGAATTGAATTATCAGTTGTCATTATAATTCCTTCGGATGAACATTTTCATGCAGAGCCTCTTTTTTATCCTGGTTCAATATGGTGTATAAGTTTGCAACTGCTTGAAATTTGACAAACATCGTTGGAGGAGCATCATGACTAACCCTTTTATATTGCTTTCCTCATGACATCTCTTTCTCTGGCGGCTGCTAGCAGAGCAGTGCCGCCGCTGCCGTTGGCGTCGGCTCCTCAGTTTTGACAAACACATGACCACATGACATGACCCGTACTCGCCGTGACCTCCCCAAGGCTTCAAAAGCAGTTCCAGCAGAACTGGGTGCTACAATTCCGGTTGGGGCCCAGGCAGGATTGGCACATGTAAATACATGGGCCATGGAAATAGCATGGAAAAAGTATGTGTCTACATGTAGATTTAGGACCCCATTGGTAAAAGCATGGAAATGGTGAGACATGGAAAAAGTCGGGGATATGTCATACGGTGATAACTATTCTTTTGATGGCGGTCCGTACAAATACTTATTATTAAATCAGGAAGGTAAAAGCAAAGCAGCCGAGACTGGTGCTGGCACCAGTATATTATTTAACTGCGTCAGACTAGCTCTCAAGATTCCATAAAAATATCTATAAGGATCCTAATGTATCGTTATGCATATCAATAAAAACTCTTATGTATCGTTATGTATATCCTTAAGGATTTTACATTTTACATACTTTTCCCATGTTAGTTTTTCCATTTTACATGTTAAAACCTCAAACAACCTTTTTCCATGTAAGAAAGCCATTCCTGGGCACAGGTCACGTGCTTACAATTGTGGCGTGCCACTTGGGGCATTCCTGATCGCCCGTACATTTAAAAATTAACTAGCTAGACGAATTACGGTATATATTATATAATATGATTCTTGCACTATACCTTACAATTAGTCTCCTCTCTCCTTAACACCCCACATTATAAATCACTACATCAAAGGTGACTAGAGAGATAATAAAAACAGCATTGGTTGACCTCTGACCTCTAAGGAAATCATAGAAGACGGAGGGGGAGGGAGGATGCGGATGGAAATGTAGGGGAAATGCGAGGCAAGCATGCATTTTTTAAGACAATCGACTGAATGAATACTATACTATACCAAACACTGATTAATTGTCGAGGTCAAAGGTTACATTTTAATAATATTTTATTTCAAATACGGGAGTAATACATTGTATTGGATATCGGAATGAATTTTACGAGATTTCTTTCTCTGGCAAAAGTATTGCTTAAGTACATAATATTTTTGGAGGAAACTTTTAATTTAATGCATAGCACTCTGTAGCACTGTCTAGTTCACGCATTTATCACGGTACTAAATCGATTATAATTAGTAAAAGTGTGAAACAATATAAGAGAATCCATGAGTCTACTCCACCTATGTTGGTAGTACAGTCGCCGGTTATATTTATCAATTAAAATTAATTTGAGGTCCACATATCAATCAATCAACCAACTTAATTACAAATGTTTACATGCATTAATCTAGGTTTAATTTTGAAATATTTTATTATTATTTATTTGAAACTTTTTGCGAAATAGGGATTCAAAAGTCCATGAAAAACAGGGAAATCAGGGAGAAGCAAGAAAATCCCTGATCGCAGGATTTCAGGGATACTCTGTGAAATCCCGGTAGCGGCGCTCACGTGCTACAGCGTTTTTTTGAACCAAGCAAACAAACAATGAGTTTAACTTTGTTTGGTTGAATTAAATAAATAAATATGATTGAGAAGAAAGACGGTTCGTGGGAGTACGTAACTAGTTAGGTATATAGGTATACCTTATTGTTCATGGCCACTCTCAATTGAGATTGGGAAGGCCATGAAATCCTTTCTCGAAAGAACGATGAGTTATTCGGGAAGGTGAAGGCTTCTTAAATGAAGAATCCCATGGTTTTTTGCTGGACTGGGCAGTCGCCGTCGGAGGGTTAGGGTGAATTCCAAACTTTTGCAGATCTGAAAACAAAACCACAGCAAATCATTATTATCACGTACGACAGCGAAACACAATATTTTCCAATTAATTTAAATTGATTGAAAAAAAAATTTAAAAAATCGTATCAAGTTGGGCATGCATTTCACCAAAACCCTCAAATTTTCGGGTTTGCCTGGTTGAAACGCCATAAACTTGAAAATGAGAAAGCGAGGGAGACGAGAATTGATGGGATGGTTATCCTCCTCGTCCTCGTTCGTTATCACCAAGTGTTAGTGCTGTTCCTCTCCTCGCCGGGACAGGCATTCAAAACTCCTCAAATTTGGAAAGTGTTCAAAATCTGCAATGCTGGTCAGGAAGGAGCCGTGTAGTTTCATCTGGACAAGGCAGCTCATCATGATCACTCCAAAGGGGAACCCGACGTTTCGGCTGAGCCTACTCCCGCGGAGCTCCAGTTTTGTGAGGGTAGTGGAATAGTGATTATTAGGGATCTCCTCAAGTACAGCTTCGATCTGCTGGCCGTCAAACTGCGTACCAAGGTTGGGAAACGCGAGGGGAAATTTCCACGATTCCATTTTTCGGTCAAACAAATCTAGCAGCGTACTATGCTTTACTCCTAACCTAACAATTTTAAAATTGATTATCTTATTTTATTACTTTAAAATTATGCACCACGACGTTCTTGATCAAAAATTAAAAAGTTGCACGCGGCGAGCTTAATTTTGCACATATTTTTTTGCTTTGCGCCGGCAAAACTACTGGCGATTTTACAATTGTAGTGAGTATTTAATTAATGCGGCTGCTACAGTCAAGAGGGACGGGTGCGAACGGAAAGACATACGCCGCTGACCAAACTAATAAAGGAACTTATGCTTCTTAGGTAGCATGTATGTAACAAAACTAATTGTGGTCGGGACCTGTGACTTTCATTGTGCCACGCTACAATATTTAAAATAATGTATATGCTAATGATTTGAAGCCTACAAAATAAATCGCCAATGCTTCAATATAAAGTAAAGTGTACGTAACATCCAGCCACGAGTTTCATATCATTGAGCTTGTTGTTTGTTTATTATCAAAATTCGGTTACTAACCAGCGTGAATGCATTACAGTGATCGAGTTGGATTGAGAGGAAGGTTAGCTTATTAGCACCCCGGGCTAATTGTGTAATATTCCAATTACTTAATAAGTAAGGGCTTCAAGACAATTTTAAATTTGTAAAAAAAGTTGTCTTTTATGGATTTGGTTTATTAAATTAAGGTATACAGACATATCCAATTTTATAACTTATGGCGCCCCCCACAGCAGTAACCTTTCGAACTTGGACACATGTGGCAGTGCTGACTGGGTCATCAGTAAGGTCGTCGCAACCGCTTGAGCAGGCCTCTGCATCTTTAGATTTGCAACAAATGCAAGAGTCACTTGGACAACAGGGCACTGTGAAAGGTGTTCCTACTGTTCCTGTATTACCGTCGACGAGTTTGCTGCAACTGTCCTTACAATTGTCAGACGTTTTACATGGGACATCCACATCCTATAAAATAAATATAAATCCAACCACAACCACTTTAGCATGAGCAATGAAGAGTTGCTTGCTTTGTAACCTCAATTGTCCTCCTGCACATATGTAAATTATGTTTGAAATGGCTAAATACCGTTAGTATTTGAGCGCGGATGGAGGCAACCTGGAACCAGATCAAGAGAAGGACTCCAACTAAAACTGGGAGCTGGATGATGGCCATATTGAGATGCAATGCAGCTCACAAAAGTGGGAGTTTGGTTTGGAGAGTCGCTTGGTGATGGAACCGACGACAACTGATAGCCTCTCTCGACTTACTACCTGGTTTTTAAGCACTTTGATGAACAATTATGGTAAGGAATAAATGTAGGTCAACAACAGGATTCTATTTTTAAATGGAGTATTGATATTTTTTGACAGGTAAATTAGACGGGGATACAAAATTGGAAATAAAAATCCCCTACAACCAGCAGAGGATCAAGGGAAAGGATTTATATTTTTTGCTTTTAGCATACGTTTTTGGTTGAGGTACATTACAGTTTCAGTCAGTTAAAGGAACCTGATGAATGACACTCAAAAGGTTCGCTCGGCCCACGCCACCCAAATATGACACGAAGGTAGTGGAAAAATACTGGGTCCAAACTCTGTCACAATTTAGCAAAAGCAGAAATCCGTTCTAGCACTTTCTGCTTACTTGGGCTTAGCTGGGTCGAAAAAGGGACGCCAACAACAACCTACTGTCTTGTAACAATTGGTCGTATAAAAGTACCTTAACGTCAGACATGAGAGTGTGTCCTAAAGCCAAAATGGTATTTACCGGGAAAAAGCGGTAAATACCATTTTGGACGTCCAATGGTCAGCTGGGAAAAAAGTCCAAAACTAATTACGTTGTCCAAAACTACATGAGGGCATTCTTAATCAAGGAATCGGGTTAGTGGTTTCGCCCAAAAAGTGATCCTTACGATATCTCAACTTAATTTTGTAAAATGCGATTGAGGCGAGAGCGGCTATTACAATATATTAGGAATCAAATCACCACAAATAATGAAGAGTTAGGGCAAAAGGATCCTGTCAGTGCCGACGAATGTCGTGTCAGCGCCTGGTGAATTTGCCTCTGCCACAGACTCTCTAACTCGAATAGTTTATAAAAGGATGGAAAAGTGGAATATCCCATCCCTGCAGGAACAGCAGTAAAAGAAACACGAGCAAAAAGTTGCAGCTGTCTCAACCGTTTTAAAACGAAATGTGTTTAAAATCCCCATCATTCAATTGAAATTCCACATTAAAACCATGTGTTGTAAACTTTTGAGCACTGACACATTTGCATGGGGCTGACATTACAATCACACTTGTGTTAAATCTAATAATTACTATCGGAAAAATATTCTCAGCTGTCTTTAATGCTGCAATGTTTGTCAATGCAAGCGCAATTATAGAGTAGATAAGGATTTTCCACGTACCGATTTAACCGCATGTTATACATGGTTTTAAGGCAGTTTTGGACATTTCGGACTTTTTCCCGGGAAATATATTTATCCCAGTGGGATGGGAAATAGATCCAAGTGGGAAATCTCTCATGCCTGGCAGGTACTTAACCATTAACTGCGTTGCAAATTAAAGAAGGAATACAAGCCCTTCTGCAGCACGAGATGTGAAAGCTTAAAAAACACACAAAAAATTCCATTTAGCGTCCCTGCACCTTTGACTGACCTTTGACCGTTGAATTTTGAGCATAGTAATAACGCTGATTCCTCGTGATGAATTAAGTCTCTAACAAGGAGGTATACGGGGTAGATTAACTCCAATCAAGGAGTGAAATGTGCATTTATATATAGTTTGACACGAGGAATACGAAAATGATGTCCTTTCTCCCAAATGGAGGGTTGTTTAATTAATACGGCGATTTCCATGGTTTCACCATATACTATACTATATACAGGGAAAATTTAGCAAAATATTTTTATGGTACAGTTTTGTAGATCTCAAAACGTTATGCCCTTTTGCAATTTAAACTATATCAAAATTCACTACCAGTTTTGTAGGAAAGCCGAAAATTTAACGGCACTGGATTAAATAAGACACAATTTCGGGGAACTGGTAATGAATTTTGATATGGTTTAAATTGCAAAAAGGCATATCTTTTCGAGATCTACAAAACTTGACCATAAAAATATTTTGCTAAATTTTCCCTGTATAAAGTATATGTATGGTGAAACCATGGAAATCGCCGTATTAATTAAATAACCCTCCATTTGGGAGAATGGACATCATTTTCGTATTCCTCGTGTGAAAATACATATAAATGCACATTTCACTCCTTGATTGGAGTTAATCTACCCCGTATACCTCCTTGTAAGTGGGAGTTGTTAAGATGTAAAGCTGAGTACATTGAATTGAAAGCAGGTTGAAAACGGGGCATTGTTTTTTGTATGTGATGGACTGCGTTGCAGGAATATATTTTTGTACACTTGGAAATATTTGTCTAATGTTAGGTTTTGATGGCGACGCACATTCTGGAAAACAATAATATTACCAAATGGATGGAATATATATATTATGCGTAAATCTGCATATACTGCGAGTGCACCACACTACTGCAAATTGCAAAGATGCTATAAATATTTGCTACCTGCATGCTTTCTCGGGAAGAAATATATGATTGCAAATAAATTTTGTTGAGTGAAGAAAACGTTTCATTGCGTGCATTTTATGATTAAACCAGACAATTCTTAACTTTAAAAAATGTTGCACCAAGTTTCTTAGTAGACCCCCCGGGTTTCTCTCTTTTCCTGCTTTCGCGTTTTAATTTTTGTCAATTAAAAATCTAGGTTTCATTAAAAATATCAATTTCAAAGTGTTTATATATTTATTACACACACATCATGTTACTCCGTTGACCCTCCGTAAACTTTCAATTGAAACTAAAATTTTGTAGAAATAACACACATTTTACCACGTATCAAATAACCACTAATACGTATCAAAAATGATGACAGGGTGGAGTAAAATATATTATTATAATATAATCCCTCGCACCTCGGCTCCTCGCTATTAAGCCCCAGAGATGTACACTTTTTTCATTTTTATTATTCACACACGGCCACGGCCTGCAACCCTTTGTAACATAAAGGGACAAGACATCCAGTGTCACAGTCACAAAATTCAAAAAATAAATAAAAAATATTCATTTTTTGTTTCAATTAGATATCGAATGAATATTATAGTTTTGCCAGCAAAATTCACTGGCATTTTTGCTCCGTGTCCAATTTCTGGATGGATGTATGCTAATATTATCTACTACTTACTTACTGGTTCTCCATGTGTCTGAGCAGAGGCAGTGCCAACAAGACATCATCCCAGGGTGATAAGGAACGCACATTGCAGGACAAATAACGCCATTGTGCTTACGAGATTTATTATGAGATGTTGAGGAATTTGGGAGATTCGGGAACTGGAAAATAATGGACAGGCAGAGAAGAGCACAAACAAATGGACAATTTCAAAACTAAACTAAAAGTATTTGGATATGGTAATGGTCGATGGTCGTGTCGGGATCAGGTGGGTAGGCTGAATGAGCCCATCAGCAGCTCCACAATGAGGCTTTATCGAACAAAAAATGCTGGCCATTATTTCTGTCAAATAAATAATGAGCACTGTACATACGGAACATTTAAGGATTTTTGGGTACGTATTGTGTGGAGCAGCAGATTTTTATGAATGCAGAGCTTTATATGTAAAACAAACATTGTCGGTCGGTGGTCCAGTTGAAACTAGAATAATAATCCCGGAGGAAAGAAGGAGCCCAGTTTCATCTATTCAAATTTAAGCCCAGGTGAAGGAGCAGCAGAGGGAAGATTATCATGTTCCAACCAAAAAACCAGAAAAAAAGGTGATAATTCCCCAAGGATTTTTTTTTGACTTGGACCCAAAAAGATTAAAATGACACTCAAAGCACTTGACAAATGGTCAGGTAGAAATAATTATCAATTACAGTGGTACATGCAGTGTTCTTCCGTATTAAAACTTGATGAAAACACCTCAATATTGATAGATTGATTCCAGCAAAAGTCCAAACAACATAAACCAGATAACACGGATTTATTAAACATATATAGATATTTTTGCAGGAGTAATTTTAACAAACATGTATGTACTTCAAAACTGGCATAAATAATGGATTAGAAATAATACTAATTACTATTTAAATATTTCTTTCTTTTTTTTAAAGTGATACAATGCTAGTTTTTCCAAATCACGTCAGGATTATATTATTAATCAATATCAAAGTGCTTAAAAAAATTTTTTGTGAACCTTGATTCCGGAAGGAGAGGCTCCTCGATATGGAGAGGGTTAGAAGTGGCAGGGATCTGGTGACAATGTTCTGATGATGGCGGACAGATGATGATGATGGTTCACTTTCCAAACTTGACACGTTTTGATTGCCGAGAGTATCGCTTGTAATCTTCAAAATACTTGGCTTGGCTTTCGAGACAG
>JAANSN010006561.1:0-10330 GCA_036850665.1 Dicranocentrus wangi | reverse complement strand
GCAAACAGGATGCTATTTGAAATGTTTCTCAAAACCAACAAGGACGGGAATGCTTCTATTCATTTGGCCTGTATGAATTACAACAAGGAAGCCCTTGAGGTGAGAGCCAAGGATTTTTTATTATTAGCATGTCATATGTGTACCTATTTATAAACTTCTTACAGCTAATTTTTACTGAACACACCCTTGCCATTCCCTTCCCACCAGTTAATGGTCGAGACGATTGATTACTTAGCAATTGTTGTTAAATGCTCAAATATGAATGTGGATACGGATGAACCTGAATTTATTGAATCTGACGCTGATATAGAAGTATGCTAAGCTAACATAACATAACATAGAGATATCATCGATCTGAAAGAGATGGGTTCATCTGTGTCTCCATGCTTCCTGGAATCGTTTATATAGTTTTTTCTTAAATTCACTCAACTATGTCTTATTATTGCAGGAGCTAACTTCAGTAGCTGACGCTCCTTCCCCTTCTACTCCATCAACACCAACCACGAACACTATATATACTAGCATACTTGACCTCAAAACTGTGTCAACAGGAGATACGCCATTACATCTCGCAACCTCAAACAACCAAATGATGTCACATCTGCTTGAACTGGGTTCTGATCCTAATATGGTAGACAACAATGGAGTCACGCCTCTACATAAAACGGTCCAAGAAGCCAACCTGAAATCAACTCTTCAGCTTCTTGCTAATAATGCATTTCCGAATTTCACCGCAACGTTTAATTCCCATGTTGATGCTACTCCGCTCCATGTTGCCGCAGCCACTTGTGCCATTGACTGTCTCAAAGCGCTGATTGTTTTTGGAGCTGACATAGAAATGAAAAATAGGTATGGTCACACGGCTAGACACATAGTTGCATCAGTATTCGCTGGAGGAATTGGACTCAAACAGGACGCACTCTTTGTCCTTGCTGCGGCCGGGGCTAAGCGATGTGACCCTAGTGTAAGTGGATGCGCGGAAGGTTGCAGAGCTGGAGGAAAATCGGATGGAAAAAAGCCCGATGACTGGAAAATCTCCAGAGATGGTACAACACCGCCTGGCTCTTCCACCGGTTTAGATGGAGGGACTCTAGTCCACGAAGCTATGAGGGGGTTAAGCATTGTGAAAGAAAGCTTGGAGGCTAGCATGAAGGACCAGGATCGTTTAGACACCGCTGCGAGTCAGCCAGTAATTGGTGGAAGGCTGTTGGCGTTAGACGGGGGAGGTATTAGGGGCCTTGTTCTCACCCAAATGCTATTCTTCATGGAAAAGGTATACGATGAAACTCTTTGGAACATTCAGGGTTTCAAATTGAAAGACACGTATGAGTAATTATTATGTTGTATGATTTAGGAATTCGGCAATGGTACACCTATAATCACATACTTCGACTGGGTAGCTGGAACATCAACTGGTGGTATTCTTGCGTTGGCCTTATCATGTGGAAAATCAATTCTGGAAACACAATCTCTGTACATGAAACTGAAGGATAAGGTTTTCACTGGCGATCGACCTTACAGTGCAGCAAGAATGGAAGAATTTTTGAAACGAGAGTTCGGACCTGAGAGAAAAATGAGCAGTATCCAAAAACCAAGGTGTGACCTTTGTACCATTCACATAATCCATAATTGTACTGTTTGTAGTGGAATATAATATTTGTTTTTTTTATACAGGGTTATGATAATGACGTCCCTAGCGAATCGTAGACCACCGGACCTTTATATATTTCGTAATTACATGTCTCCTCGTTGTCTTGTTGGTGACAATGAAGAATACACCCAGTTTCCAGATGACACGTATGTTTGGGAAACTGCTAAAGTGACAGGAGCTGCCCCGTCATACTTTACGTTAGATAATGCCATGTTTATTGATGGAGGTCTCATATCAAACAACCCTACTTTGGATGCACTATCAGAATTAGTACAGTTTAAAGCTGTAATGAGCAATCAACAGGCTGCTGAATGGAAGGTATAGTTTCGCTCATAATGAACTTACTTTGAAATGTTCCAAATCACATATTACAAAGCGGAAAAGGAATGTACACTCGAGTACAATATATACTTCACGTTTATATAGCTGCCATCACTTGTTCTGTCTCTTGGGACGGGAATTCCACCTCGAATACACTGTGATGCTACAGATCTTGACATAGCTTGGCCAACCGGAGTCATTGATGCAATCAGAAATGTTCCAAGACTTTCACAACTTGTTAATTTACTCGTTGACCAAGCCACACAAGCCGAAGGACAAGTTGTGGAGCGTGCTCGTGCCTGGTGTACTTCTATAGGTATTCCATACTTTAGGTTTAGTCCTGAAATGAGTGCCGATATTGGGTTAGACGAGAAGCAAGACGAAGTACTGATTAACCTCATGTGGGAAACATGGTGTTATATGGTTGGTAATCGCAATGTGATCAGAGAAATTTTTGAGAGATTAAGTGACTTGGACATTGGTCGAAGTCGCAACCAAGTACATACTATGGAAATGGACTGAAGCTCATCCTACTAGCAAACGTAAAATTATATCATTATAAAACATGTAGTCAGTTGTTGGTTTAAGCTTACTTAGAAGAGTAGAATGAGAATATAACTTTTGTCTGTATGTTTGCAGTATTGTTGTGCTGCCAAAACAATTACAATTACATTAAGTAAGATAATAGGTATTTTAGTTTAACTGTGATACAAAATAGGTCAACAAAAGTGCTATATGAGTTAATTAATCAGATTATGATTGTTGGTTTTCCGTTTGAGATAAAAAAATAAATATACTTTGTAGTTTTATTACTTACGACTTTTATTTTCTCGAAAAATAAATAAATTGATGACAACATTCAAAACGTTATTGTTCAATGTTCATAATAATATTCCTTATTCACACACGATGCACATTTTTTTGTTAATACTGCACAATGCATATGTGCAAACCCAATTACTCACAAACCAAAAGCACACCACCATCTCCATTATCAACAACATCGTCGCCCTCCAAATCCAAATCATCGCAACTGACATCGTCCATTTTCTTCCTGGACTCGCTCATCCCGTTTGCCTCTCCAACAAGTAGTAACGCCAGCGAATTTCTGTCATATTCTCTAAATCCGCTGTCCACAATAAGTTTGCAGTACGCCAGCGGAAGTGGATCAAACGGGAAGAAACTTTCATTTAGCAGGGTAATGCTACCGTCCTCATTGTTGCCTGCTGCGTCTCGCATATTCTCAAATATCATGTTTTTAATGCTTGCTCTGTTGTTCCTCTCAAGAACTGTTTTGCAGTAGGAGATTTGATAGGCGTGAGCCACCGTTACAAACGTTTTTGCCACGTTGGGACAACACGCCTTGAGTGGATTCAGGTCGGCAGTTATTAAACGCTGAAGATTTAACGAGTATATGAAAGTTGAACTGGATGGTGGTATAGCGTTAATATTAGGCTTCGCACTGCCATCAATCTTATCCTCCTCCTTCAAATTTGGCATAGAACCATACACAAGTTCAAAGTGCCGGAAAGCGAAGGTGTAGAAAATTGCTTGACAAACGGCATAAAATGGGCCGTGAGCGTGAATGTTGACGTTAGACCAGTGTGACGCTGACTGGCTAGATTTGGAATCCAAATATTCATTGGCGTAAGTCGATAAACGAGACATCCAGCGTTGCACAGTTCTGCCGACAGAAAATTAACAAACATTATGAATCTGGTTGGGCCAAAGACACAATTACATTGAAAACTAATGCTTCGATAATAATGGACAAAAGAGGGAATTCAATTCCGTGTCCGTACCTTCTATCGGCAGTAGTACTTCTGGCAAGAACTCCAGCAATATATCCGACTGCTTGTACACGAAGCACTGCGGGTGTACTAACGTTAGAAAACTTTTTCCATAAGAAATTTAAAAATGCGTTGAGATACTCTTCCTTGAGTGTTAATTAGGTAAAATAAGACAAATTGAATGCAGTTGGTATTAAATGTTGGAAGAATTTCTGCCTCAAATATAGACAGTAGTGATACAAAATTTATCGAGTTGTGTGTTCGTGACAGGAAGGATATCAAATACGAGAGGCAAATATCTAAAGTAGCAATTTGCTGTGACTGCTCAACTTCATGGGAAATTTTTCTATATGATTTTAGGATTTCTACAATCAACTCTTCCGTGTCATCCTCAGCAATGACAAACGAGTTGAGGTGAGCACCATTCTCCTGCTTCGGAAGTACCAGTGTTTGAATTGGGTCAGAATCTAATATATCACGAGGGAGAAGGCTATCCAACTGCGTCAATCTATAATACAAAAACAATAATGTCCTATAATTAATTTTGTCACTCGATTAGATGCTGAAATATACTAATAGACTAATAATAAATATACATCTTTTATGTATTTAATATAACAACATACTTGTGAATTACAACAGAGAGAACACAAAACGTCATCGAATTGCCCAGCATACTATTAGTCTTCAGAAGATTGTGGATGTAATAGAAATGAGTTAGAGGAGGTTTCAGAACGTACGGATAATTATTTGACATGATATTCAGCAAAGGACGCGTGAGCCTAGAGGAAATTTAAAACAAATTTTAATTAGCTCAAGAATCTACACCCAATATAAAAAAATATACATAGAATGTTAAGTTAACATCTTGATAGCAGGAACTTACACCTTCACTCCTACAACTTCAATAATTCTGCACAAAAGTTTCATACAAACGTCAAAACACTTCTGTTCAGCTACACTGGGCCCATCATCAACAACACTTCCAGTAGTGGTATTACCAAATCTAACAAATTTCTGGATTAGCAACTGAGCAACTGTACTTGCATGATTTGGTCGATGAATCAGTACTTCGTTAATGAGCTTTTCCAAAGCGCTAAAGCATGAGCCACAAATCTTGGGGGACAACGAATATTGAATCATTTGCGTAACGATATTCCACATTCCATCGTCATCTTCCACCGTGTCCACACGAGATGAAATGATGTTCAAAATATTAGAAACAACAGGACCCTGGAATAGTAATAACATTAAAGACATCAACATGGATATAGTTTGAGCTGGCAATAATCTTCGTGGCACAAAAGCCACAATTTACTGAACTACTCGACTTACATCAATAGGTTGCTGCTGATTTTTATTAAACCCTGTCAGCGTTAGCACAACCCTCTTAATCTCCCTCATCCTTTCCGCTCCCGACAACTCCGGCGACTGTTCGAAAATCCTGGCAATCCGCTCCGCACTGATATACTGTGCTGCAGTTGACGCCATTCCACCTCCTCCTCCTCCCCCCGTTGCTACACCTCCAGCTGGCAACGACTTCCTCTTATCCCCAACTCTGCCCTCCGTGGATGGATGCCGCAAGGCCGTACCAACACTTTTCCGGGATGGAGTTGGAACAGAAGCTACTGCTCGAACCCCGGTGGTACTACTAGCCCCAGACCCCACGCTCAACTTGGCTCTCTTCATGGTCCCCACTTTTTCAAAAAATCACTTCGATACTAATATTACCTGACTACTCCCTCCTTTCTCTACTTTTATTAGTGTATCTCAATATTTTGAGCGTTTTCAATTTCACCAGCTTCCTTTGTTGGCAGTTAAGCAGTGACAAGGATAATGTGCTAGTGTTAATATTATTATCAAGTGATTCTCTAATTAACATATTTTTAAAAGTTAAAAGGTATCCTTTCCGGATGTTTTTTTGAGATTTTTGTGTGTGAGACACTGCACCTTCGTGTGTGTTCTCACTCTCAGCAATTCATTCATTCAGCATTCCTTTCTTCACAAATATTATATTTCTCCGCAGCTGCATGCATATGCATGCACATTTGCACATCCATGCACAGAGTGTGGAGTGGAGTTGTGGAGGACCGAGGACAAAGCACGACATGAAAAAATTCCTTTTTCCCAGAGCACCTTTTGTTAACAATGGGGTAAAGTTGGGCTCTCCTCTGTCATGCTCCACTCCACAGACATTGGTTTTTGGAGGAATATATATATTTGGAGTAAACATGTGACTTTGGTTTCAGTTATGATATGATTGTAGTATTGCATTGACCGGGTAGAAAATAATGTTGAAGTGAGAGACAAGGTTTATTTTTTTTAATTGCGAATAATAGTCTAACTAAAATTGGTTAAAGATTATATATAATAATCCTGTTAAAAGTGTGTTTCTTTGTGGACATGAGGAACGTCGGATTTCTCCTGGCTTCTTCCAGAGCCCTCCTTTCGAGCTCGGCGTTGTTCACGTTTAGTAGAAGTGGGAGGGCAACTACCCTCCTTCCATCATGTGCGAGGTATGATTATTTCATAAATGAATGTTTAATTGAGAAGCTTGGAGTAAGTAGGATTAGGAAGGAGGCAGAAGAAGTAGAGTAGAGATGTTGGATGGAGATGTTGGGTGGGATTGGATTGTGTGATTGATTGTAATAAGATGGAATGGAAAATGCTTTTTTCTTTTTCACAGTTATGCAACCAGTAATATTGCACAACCTGTCCAACGGGGGCCAACGCCGTTGGAGAAAGTCAATGAGGAGCCCCTTCCAGTGTCCCCTCCAACTGGGGGAGATAAGGTGTATGAGCCAAAGATTGTACAGCTAGTAGGTGAAATTTCACAGTTGACATTGCTTCAAGTAGCAGACCTCAATGAGCTGTTGAAAAAGACTTTAAATATCCCTGATACTCCGATGATGGGGGCGATGACATTTGCTGGACCAGCAGCAGCAGGACCGTCCGAGGTTAGTTTTTGCCTAGAATACGTTGAATAGTGCTTATAAAAATTATGTATTTTATCGGGGAGTAACGTATAAAATTAATTGTCGTTTTTAGGAAGAAGCTGAGGCTGCAGCACCTCAAAAGGTGCAAACAAGTTTCACCCTAAAGCTTATGAAATTTGATGAAGCCAAAAAGGTTGCACTTATCAAAGAATGCAAAAGCTTGCTTGAGGGAATGAATTTAGTTCAGGTACATTCAATTTTTAGTTTCATTTACAATACATGATATCTGTGGTATCAAGAATAATCTAGATAAGCATAATTACAGGATTTTTCTGGAGTACAAAACTGGAGGTATCAACTTTTAAAATTTGATCTGTTGTTATTTACAGGCAAAGAAGTTTGTTGAGTCAGCGCCATGCGTCGTGAAAGCGGATATCCCGAAAGACGATGCTGAGAAGCTAAAGCAAGCCCTAGAAGCTGCCGGAGCCACGTGTGAAATAGAATAAAGATAGCTGTCTTGTCAAATAAATAAGTAAATTTGTAGAAAATCTTAAGTTATGAATTTTTAATGAATTTTTGTTACAGTAGGTTTGCAGTCATGATAGCCTGTTCTAAAGCAAAACGTCTAACTGACATTTGTCGGACACATTTGTATGAATAACTACATTTGCATCAAATATTTGTATGTACGTCTACGTCGTTGGTTATTAAACGTAAAATCGATCTAAAATGGAAAGTATTATTTCATAAGCAGGAGGGTACATGTCAGCATTGGCACATGATCGACTAAAGTGCATTTTAAGTCCTACCTACATGAACTACATGAACTCCTTATTTCGTAAATCTTTCTTTACAAATCATCGTTTGCGCGTTAGAAGTATGACTAATTACTTGCAAAATCTTTCTGCGTTGTTTTCTAAAGTGCATGTATAGCAGTGCCGCATGCCGTTTATACCGGCGTTTATTTTTCTGGACGGTGGTGTTTAAGCACCCATGACTCATGACCAAATTGCATTTTCTCAAAGTTCATGCAGTCGCTTCTGACGGTTGCTTTCCAACTTGGCAAAATTACATGTGTTGAGAGAGATAATGAGATTTTTAGCACCTCATTCTTCCATCCAGACCCACACCACACATTTACACAAAGAGCTGCGCCTGTATGTACATGCGTCCACACTTTTTTTTATAGATTTATCATTATCCCATATATTTCTTCTATTTTCGACATAGTGCACATATTTGCAGACTGCAGTGGAATATTAGCATACGCAATCAATGTCTGCTTCGTAGAAAAACGCTTACAAATACAAAGTGCATTCGACAATATTAAAACCAATACCGACGATGACGATAGAGTATTTGGTTGGGTTGAGTGAGAGTGAGTGAGTGAAGTAGGATGAGATGGGAAAAATGATGGATATTTTGTTTTTGAGTTTTTGGCATTCATCGGGATTCGGGGATGGGTAATGAAGTAATGACTTGCACTTGCTTGCACAATCTCGGACATGACATCTCACAGCTTTCCCTTGTGCATGCACTTCCAGAGAGGCTTTACCGTTTCTAATTTTCATCACGTACACCGGTACACCCCTAATCCAGCCGCGTACACAGCACGGATCACTGAAGATATGTGCAATATTATTATGCATAATAGAAGATGACTGTGGAACACGGAGCAAATTGTTACCGACTATACACACAAATTCACCAACATGCAACTCCAAATACTACAATGCATATGCATTTTAACCATGCAATGCAAATATTCTATAATCTCCCCATCCATAATGCTTATGTTTTAAGGGGTTTGGAGACGTTTGATGGACACACGTTATCAAACCAAAGCAGTTAAGCAAACACTGTTTTTATAGTTTTTTCATACAATGCAGGTTGTCTCGTCGCTGCACTTCATATTTCACGTTTTAATGATATTTTCCCAGTTCCCCACTGTTGTACTACGTGATCTCTTTGGCGAGCAGAATGTCTGCGAAACGATCTATCTTGGTCTTCCACCTTCATATGCACTCTCATTCTCATGTGACATCATAATTAGCCTTTGGTTAATCATGCAACGAAAAAACTGTTTACTTATGAATGCATACTGCTGCAGTGCTTTCTTTTGATAATATCCTCCTCGTCTATGTACATAGTACCTACTTTTACAGAAAAAACTCCGCTCTTATCATTCACTCTTCTCAGACGAGCTTTTAGATCAACACACCATTTGTTACCTGTATATTTCTCCCCTTCATCCATTGCCTTTTGCGTCTGATCCCCTCACCTCACCTGCCATATTAAATTTCCCTAATCAGAGGTGCATTCTGTAACGTAATATATTATATAATTTCTTTTGAAAATAAACCACCCACAAAGTTATAAAAATGGCACCACCAATCAAGGGACTTAGTGGCTTGACCCTTAGCTCCATGAAAAAGTATCCAGCGGTTAGATACTAGTTTCGAAANTTGAAAATAAACCACCCACAAAGTTATAAAAATGGCACCACCAATCAAGGGACTTAGTGGCTTGACCCTTAGCTCCATGAAAAAGTATCCAGCGGTTAGATACTAGTTTCGAAAATTCATTCAAAATTTTTGTAATTTTTGTATTCTGTACATCATCAGTACATCCCATATATCTTCTTCGCTTTCGTTAATGATCATATTATTATCTTTAAATGCCTAAATACAGATATCCTCTTATGTAGATTTTGCCACTGTATGCTTTGTTGGGCTGTGGACTCGCACTAGCCGCTGTAGCAGTTACGCGAACACTGCTCAAGAATCCTGAGGTGACGGTCAACAGGAGAGGTAATCCGGAGCCGTGGAACGACTACAAGGAGAAACAATACAAAGTATTAAATCATGTCGTACTGAGGTTCTTATAACTGTTCCACGGTGGTCTAAAAAAATTATATTTTCAGTTTTTCGGTATTGGGCGTGATTGGAGCCAAGGGGTCCAAACAGAGGCACCCAGCTACAAGTCGTAAAAAGTCGAAGTTCAGGATGTGATATGGAGTATATGGGTTTGATTTCTTTAAAACAAATTTCGGAGCTGTCTGTGTATAAACCGGTTTTTAAAAACTACGTATAGTATGGATTAGAAAGAAACCAGCAGACGCATTTTTATTATTAGTAGAATGGTTTTGAACACCCAGTAATAAAGGCAGATTGATTATCTGTATTTCAAAACTACAATAATTAAATTAAACATTTTGCATTAAGATTTTGAAACGCACTATATTTATTTTGGATCAGCAACTCATAAATTTTATTGGCATATTTAAATTTACTTGTTTGTTTGAATATAGTCTCAAATCTGAAGATGTGCTGCCAATATGTACCGTTTTTAGTTGTTTCAGACAACATATTCCAAGGAATTATACTTTGAACGGAGAAAGTTCTTGAATAAGAGGGGGAAAGGACAACTTTCACGGATCAAGTACCGCTGGCTAAAATGAGGGCACTGTAACTTTGTCGGAACTGTGGATTGCGTGTGTTTTAGAGCAACCTTCATTCCCGACAAATTTAACAGTGCTTCTTTGTCCTTCAGTGCAAGAGCAACAAGCAAGTTTTATACGGCAAGGACCCTCGAATTTATTATTCAGAACCAATTCGGACAAAAACTACTTT
>JAANSN010006560.1:0-10330 GCA_036850665.1 Dicranocentrus wangi | reverse complement strand
ATGTTTTATGAGAGGAGGATCGAACCCCCGATATAATAGTGACTAGAAATGGAGAAGATAGTGCTTCACCACTCCGCCACCGAGGCCTGATCTTTAAGGTAAAAGCGGTGGTGGGTAGATTACGGAACGTTTAACAGGAATAAGGGGTAAAAGCAACGCAGCAGCAGCATCTCTTGTACCAAACTTCTTCCCCTCTCTATAGCACGTACTCCGTCTCGAATTAGTCTGTCCGATCAATATATGATTTGTAAATCGTCGGCTTAGACTAAGCTTACAATCTTTCCGGCGTGGGTACAAGTTCCAACCCAAACTTTGACCTTGGAGTTTCGTTAGTGTAAATCAAGCCTAATCTTACAAATTTGTATAAAAGCTTAGTATTTGGCAAAGTTTCTAAAGCGAGTAAGGGTAAGAATATGTAATTCCTTGCACAAACTTAACAAGACACTGGCAAATGGACGAAACTTAGTTTTCGTGTGACTGAACAAGGTTGCAGTAAAAACAAAAAGTTGTCCTACCTGGAATAGACTTGTAAAATAAACATGTCCATGTCTGTACTTAAAATATTGGATGGAAAGTAGATACAAAGTTGTGAATCTGATACACACTGGTATAATTTGCTCATGAAATATGCATGTATTCGCACAGACGGGTGTGTCCATGTATAACCCACGTCCGTAAGGACATAAGTAAAATAAAATTTCAGGACCAAGTTTCAAAGTTAAAACAAAAGTACAAAAAGTTATCCTCCGTCACGTTATTCATGTAATACCCTTCAAGAAGATCCGTCACAAGGCCCCGGCACATGCATTGCACTACAATGTACGGTACTGCATTTCGTTTTCAAATTCCTCAAGGAAATTCTAGTAACGTGTCATACATTGTTCAACGTGAGTCGTGAGCACGGCTCGGTTAGACATTTGGCAATATTACATAAATTCTTCGTGTGGGAGACAGAATGCCATATACACTCATTTTCTCCTTGTCGATCATGATAATGATGCTTGTCTGAAGGAATAAATTCCAACAAAATGAACACGACTTTGTTTTCCTTCCGATTTCACGGAATGAATGGAACGTGGAAATACCACGCTGTGGACAAAAATGCCAATTTAGAGTGATTTTTGAAGTAAATAAACAGTCCCTCCCTTTTATTTTTCTTTCCAAAAGCATAATATTTGGGTAATGCATAAGGTCATGACGGAGAAATAAGACGGCTTACAAAGATTTACGAAAGAGTTTAACTTTATTTAAGTGTTGCCAAGAAGATTCTTGTACTGGATATGTAATAGGGCTTCCATCCGTAACGCAAACTACACTCAATCAAAATAGGATAAATAATTATAACTTTCATGAAAGACTTTGTATGCTTTCACTTCTGTGAGACCATTTAAGCAAGGGCTTACAAAAAGGGTGAGGATTGTATGATAGGGAACAGTTGGGTAATCTTGTGCTCATAAAATTCCATCACCAGCAAATCTTTCAAAACGTTGTCATCTCATGACTTTCCATACTTTTTTCCAAAAACGTTAAAACTGGGTCGGGTCTTAGGTACCAGGAAGGGAATTCGAATGCAACGCACACACAATGCTAATGCATTCTAATGCTTTCAGCAAACAGAACAAGTGTTGATGACTTACAGCGAAAACTCTTAAACACATTTTGAGTACAGGGTATAACGGTCCTCTTTCAATCTTTAAGCTTCAGAGTCGCATGTCTTGGATGGAAAATGAGCAGTGTCCAACCTGGTTTCACTTGAAAAAGCTGAAAGAGGCGGACCAAGGGTGAAAACAGGTTACGCGACGTTACAGCAAGGAGAAAGAGAAGCATTTTGATGCTTTCACTCATCATCATACTATCATCGTATCTTGTTCCCATTCTCTGCCCTCGTCTTGATTTCTTATTTGCCGGATGGTGATGTTGATGAGAGGCGACGATGTAATATGAGGCTCGCAAACAACCGTAATTTAAAACCATGCAAGGAATACTCAATTCGGGGAGCGAGTGCAACAAAACGTACCAATTTTACATGAGTGAGCATGTTTTCCTAGAGTCGGGTGGAATTGTCCAAACCACTCAACACACCAACAATATCCATGTACTGAATAAGGGATGAAAGAGGAGTAGCAGCTTGATTTGACAAAATAATGCATTCTCCCTCAACTCCAGATTAGATTTTGGGGAATCATTAGTGTGTCCAGCTGGTTCCACGAGATTTATGGGACTGCGGAGTAATGGAATTTTTAAAACTAGTACTTCCCAGAGGCAGTAGTAGCCTCCCAGCAATTGTAGGGTTGCGCTTGAATGTCAGTGGACATCATTGTTGTGTTCTCTGTGTGTGTACACCACATTTGTTGCCCTACCTCGCTCCCTCCCTCTCCTCATTTGTAAGCCCATTAATATACTCCCTGGGACAAGACTGATGAATGATGTAAATAATTTATTGCACAGAAAGTGTATACTATACGCGTGGTACTGTGGTCAGTTTGATCACTAGCAGAGTATCGTACACCGATGGCGATTTGAGTAGATATTTATTATTTGTAAACCAAGTGAAAGTCGGGACTAGTTGGAATGTGGAATTCCGAATTTAAGATACGAACGACGAGACTTGACTGACAAGCAGCCGCTAGCCGGTCTAGATAACTTGCATAATGTTGAATGTCTACCTAATCCAAGACAGGGGATGAGGGGATGAGTCATTGACGCGTGAATCAAAGGTGATTCGCTCGGAGTGAAGATTCCTTGTCAATGTTCTACAAATACACTTTTCCATGCAGCTAGTCGTGTCATGAAATAGAATGGGCGGTTCACGAAAGAGACTATGTGACAAGGAGAAGGGCAGAAGTAAAAGTGAAATGCGTAGGTGAGGAGACTGCTTTAAAATGAAAAAGTCTAAGGGACTAATTTGGCAATAAGTGAGGAATGCATTAGCAAAGATGAATAAAGACAAGATTTATAATAATTAAAAAACTTTCAGACGACAAACGATGCTGTCCAATTCTGCGCCAAATTTCCCTTTAAACAAACTCTTGCACCAATTTAATGAAGAATGCGATCGACAAGGCTGTTTCAATTTCGAAAGGCCTTTTCAAAACTAGGCTAAGTAAGTATATAATACTTTAATGTGTTTCCATTACTTTTAAGAGTTTCTATTTCGATCCAATATTCCTCCAATTCCTTCAACTACAAATTAGATGCATAAAAAGATTTTTTGCTAGTTTTGTTAGGACGTAGAAAGTTGATTGAATCTAAATAATTACAGTATTATTGAGTTAGACAGACGATTTACTTTTATAGTGACTTTTTTAATGAGAAAGTGAAACAAGAAAAAATTGCCATTTGAAGTTAAGCACGCCTTCCAAGTTTGACTGAATTGAGAGCAATTCCTCACAAGTTTTGCTTGAAATTATTGGAGTCGTTTGTGTATTCATATTAGAAAACTGAGAAATGGAGGAAGGAAGAGTAAAATATGAAGCACTCATTTGCCATTAGAAAGGAATTTTGAGTGCCGCTTTCTCTACCTTTCCTTGCCTACCTTTGTGGGACGTTTTGTCGTTGCACGTATTGGTTCATATAGGCTTGAAATCGCGTAGCGTTTTATAGCATTATGGTAAATACTTAATAAAGAATGAGAAAAGGGGAAATACTGTTCCAAGTTCTTGAGCTGATAGTAACGGTCAAACAGGAACCTCCTCTTTAGATAATATGCTATTTAGGGCTATAATTTCATATCAACAATAAAAACAGGACATTTGAGAATTCGGATTCGAAGTCAATAGTATATTAGTGCTTTCCGTTGAAAAGGTTGAATGTGAGTTGAGCTTATTGCTAACAGCTAAATATAGATATATTGTTAAAATAATAATGATGGTTTAATTGATAGCAAGAAAATGAATTTAGTTAGTCGTAAGTAAAACGTCTTTTTCATTTGGTCGCTTCACCATTGACTTTCACCTACGTCTTTCTTTTTGTATGAATTGAGTGACATGTATGCTTCATATCAATTTTGCTGCTTGTGTGATATGTGATAGAGATAGCTTTATTATACACAATATTTACAAAGTGTAACCGACCGACGCGTACATCCATCCCTATAATTTCAAAAAGGGCAGTAATAAAAGCAATAATAATAATAATAATAATAATAATAATAATAATACTGACGTGTATTCAATACTGTGTCGTTTGCCAGTCTTTCGGTATAAGGGTTGAATTCTTCCACCCATTAAAAATAAATACAAATTGGTTCAAGCTAAAATGTTGCAAATTATTTAGTGCTAGTTAGACCCCTTTGCTCTCATGATAGCAGAGCGCCTTGCGCCATACAATTTTTGGGGCTCCTGGTACATCATTGTATGCTAAATAGTTATGTAAGAAGATAAATTGGAATCAAATCCTAAAAGGCCAGTTTGGTGAGCTGACGCAGATTCTGTTATTTGTCCCATTGTAACAACTGAAACTTATCCGCAATGACATCCAAGCTCTATAATACAGGTTATGCATACCCTACCTACATGTTTCACACTCGAAAGTGTTTTGCATTGGGATGCTTGAGCAACTGTTCCCAACCGTTTTACATTACAACCAGAGCATAATCTAGTCGATTCAATTTGGTTGATTCGTGGCTTCGTCTGACAAGTTTCACCTGCATGACACAAACACCTGCAATTTTTGAATTTAATTATTTATGAAACCTCTCATATGGAAGGAATTTTGCTGTTACGAAATATCCTGAATGCGTAGGATATGCGTAAATACTCACCAAACACATTTAAACAAAACTGGTGGTACGTCGTCACCTCATCTAAACTTCATGTCCTTCGATTGACGTATGCAACGTGTACTCGGTCTTAACAGCGTCGACAAGAATGTGTAGGTATCTCATTTTAAATATTGTATACTATCCGTAGGTTTGTAACACATAATTAAATTTTAATTACGCTACTATTACGATTATTGGATTCGATAAGGTTTTGTTGTACAACTGGACTAGTTTCTATTTTTGTCGAAATGAAAAAAGCAGACAGCTGTACTTTGTATAGTGTACTTAAAATCGCATTATCGACGGAAGTTTAAAGTGTACACGCATTTCCTTAGATTTCGAAGACTTTTTACTCCGCCTTCACATAACAAATTTACAAACCCGAGGAAACATAATGTAAGTTTCAGAGAAATATATTATAAGTAGGAACGCGAAGGTCAAGAAATGTCGAGAACAACGCTGCAAGAGGATTCTCTCGAGGGCACGTTGTTCATGATGAGTGGATTCTCTATATTTTCACAAAGTATGAAATACGAAAATAGCTTGGTGAAGACATTTCCCGTGCGAACCCCATGCGCTATACTTTCCGCAGAGGAAACATATTAAAATTTAATGATTTCTCGGAACAAGTCAGTTCCCCAGACTTCCCCATCGAATTTGGAGACAATTGCGAAAATATCTAATCCACTTGTCCAATCTCCAAGGAAAGTTCGATTGACTTAGAATTAGATACAATCCTTTGCTTGACTACATATCACCCTGTCGTAATGAAAAATGTGTAGATTTTCAGATAATAGGGTGTCGGTGAGCAACTGACATCCAACTGATGTAATTTCGTAATCCTCTTTCCACCCAATTCATTACGAATTTCCTATATCATCACTATCTGATAACGCATCTTCGATATACACCGTCATGGTGTGGTTTTCTATAACTTACTACTTACTCTAGTCATTCCGTCCGCCAATCTTTCTATCGGAAGGACAAAATGTACAGAAATTGTTTTTCCGTGTTAATGAAACGGTGTTCTGTGAGTGTATGTATGCTTATGCATAAATAAGGTCAACTCATACGTTTAGTTTGTTTTCCAATGAATTATAGTTGGCAAATGTT
The DNA here is from genome assembly GCA_036850665.1 of Dicranocentrus wangi. NCBI lineage: Eukaryota > Metazoa > Arthropoda > Collembola > Entomobryomorpha > Entomobryidae > Dicranocentrus > Dicranocentrus wangi. The sequence continues at coordinate 4,455 of JAANSN010006560.1, read as the reverse complement.
ACAACAAAAATGCACTTCTTGTCTCGTCATATTTATTTACCATATTAACGCTTATCGCTATTTATTCATCTGTACAGCAGCAACTTTGTAAAAAATCTAAATTTATTTTTAAAATGAATTTAGTCTGCATACCTGACTCCATGTGATATTGCATAGCTAATGTGAGTTAAGTTGAGTCCTTGAATAAACTTCCCTTATTCTCCTGACGTTACACCCACCCCCACACCCACACTCCGGATAAAGTCATATTTAATAAAAACTTAAAATAAAGGAGTTATCTTTTTTATCCGTATTACTTGTTCCTAAATCGGAACGAACCTTCGCACAAACGGATTTAAACCCACTTTGCAAAATTAATTCGGATTTTGCAACTCACTCTATATGAAAATGAGGGCACAATGAAGTTTTTCTCAACTTTCTCAAACTAGTCAGTACGTTGGGGTATTGAGTGATGATGTAGCAGCACAATGCACATTCTTCAGAATTCAGAACATTTTCGTTTTCACTTTCTTCCGGAGACGTTCCTACAGGGAGGAAAAAGGTGATGTGCCGATGTTGAGTTTCAAACTCGGACTGAAACCGAGACAGCCAACGCCATTGAGAATATACTGCAAAAGGAAATGGGGGAAAGAGCAAGGAAAGCAGGAGTAGTAGAGTGGGATCTGGAGGTATATATATATACACTCGACTCGAGTAATATTTAGAAAGGCTTTAATATGAGGCCTCTGCTCTGCATGCATTATGGTCTTTATTACACTTTAAATAATATACATTGTTGTTTATATAAATGTATCCCTTGTCCTTACATTCCTTTGGTTTGACAACACCGCATCGGACTGAATAAAAAAGAAAGCCACAAACAAGTAACGTTAACGAGTAAGTAAGCAAGTTACTCCCAATTGTCACTTTCATTCGTCTGGCTGCACTCAAGTTTCGTCTACGGCAGGACTCCGCACGTCAGCATAAATCCTGCCTCTTTCAATAAATGGGATCGACACCTTCTGGGCACCGAAATAAAGGGAAATGTCACAAATGGCAGGGTAGTAGCCAAAAACTTGCCAAATCATATTGGCTTGACACGAAAAAAAAGTGGGGAGAACGATCCGCATGGTTTACGTGGATATTTCCCTTTATAATGCAAAAATGGACTTGCTGGAAATGATTCCGACTTCATATTTAGATTAGGAGCGAAATGGGACATTCGTTCGTATTATTGAAAGCGAACAAGCAGCTTGGAACTTGGAACCCAAATACGACATGGCCCGTCTGTTAAATGTTTCATTCATACGGCATGTTTGGCAGCTAGCTACTACTAATATCCCCAATCTCCCTGAAGAAATTTTCTTTCTACGTTCAATGCAACGCAATGGTTGACTTTGACTTGTATACGGGAAATAAGTGATAGGTGGGCATTGTCGTTACTGATCCACACTGCACTAATTTAATCCGATGATTTAGCTTGATACGCAACGCATAGGCCGTTCAGTTGCCACTGACATAATATTTCCATTTCCCATAAAAAAATAAAAATAACTTGTTCGTCGATAAAATGGATCCAGCTAATCGAGCAGAAACTCAAAGACCGCATGCGGACCAGAGAGCACAGAGACGGTTCTAAACTTAGGTATTCCTCGCCAACCTTCATCAAAAACGAATTTCAAAGTTGTCAATTTCTTCGCGTAGTAGAGTTGTTGGGAAACAAAATTGACTTGTTTTTCTATAAGTGTGCACATACTTTATTAGGTACATACTACGTACTCAGTCAGACATAAACTGAAATGCTATTTCATTTCTTGCGTGGTCATCGGAATTCCGCTTTCAAGTCCGTCGTGCCAGCCTAAGCATGAAATAAAAGCGAACCCCTTCTTCCTTTCCTTCTTGTTGGTTGTTTGTATTATCAACGTTTTAGTTGTGTGGCGGTAGAGGATATCGGTTTTTTGGAAGCACTCCTTCCTACCATTCACTTCACACCGATTCTCCTAGTTTTCATAAATATTCTTTGTTGCCCTTCCCTTGCCTATTAAGCACTCTACCATGATAACTATTTACTTTTCATTTGCAGCATGGCTAATTCTCTTAAATGATTAGACCTTGTGTTGGTGTTGGTGGAACGGACCCGGCATTCCTCTTAGGAAATTCGAGACGGTTGGATGGAAATACCTTGAAAATTTGTAAATCCGTCGGATCCACCACCACATGCTTTCACATATCATTTTGCTATGATATCAGATTAATCATACATGCAAATCCGACATCACATCAGGCCGGGTGAGCCCGAGAGTTGATTAGCTTAGCTTCACGTTGGATGGAGTATGATATGAAGACATCATAATATATAGTACTACCTATATATGAATACACGACGACGCACGGCGAACTCATTCCACCAACTTGGCAATCAAAACATGAGGTTGTTATTTGATTACCACTGCTGGCAACTAGGCAGAGTGTAGGTAGGTGCACCAAGATTTACTTTGCTCCAATAGAATTTATTGCGCTATATAATACTAGAGGGTCGGACCAGTACTAACTAATTGTAAGTACTGGCTAAACATTTGCGTTCCACGTCGACTGACTGATGATGTGAGTGAGTGCATTCCACTGACGACTCGTATCAACAATGCCGCGTTTCGGAAAGCGACGGTGATATGAGTCGTCTGGGTGAGAGCCTTCCACCACCAACAACTCATTTAAGCCGATTGTTTCATAGATATTTTGTGACACGCACACATACAGAGGATTGCTTTTATAAAGTAGATATTTTGTGACGGACTCACTTACACACTACACACATAGGTTGTTCTTTTATATGGTTTGATGGATGGTCGAAAGATGCATCGCATCATTCGCATCTCTCAAAACCGTGTTATATTTGATCACTTTAAGGTGAGGATTCGTGCCATCGACATTCAGTAAAATAAATGGCCTATAGTGCAAGTTCATTTTTTCAAAGGTTTTCTACACCAGTGACAAAACACACACACACATTCTCTCTCTCTCTCCCTGGGTGCGTTATTTACTCGTCGAGGCGACACTGGAAGTTGGCATCTAAAAGCAATTGCTTGTAGCATCATCAGATTACACATTTTGTAGGAACTTTGTCAAATCAAATGTGAATAATTTTATTTATTGGATGGAGCACCACTGTCTCGCCATACTTCGGGCGTGTCAAAGTATGGTATCGAAGTAATAGAGTAAAAATCACACCAAGCCAAGCGAAAATATGCAATCTTCAGAATTCACCTTGAACGGATCGAGCTGCTTACTAACTTACTACCCCATAAAACTAGGCAAATTAGGTGCTCTCCCAGGCATGATATTATGCGACAAGAAGCTTGATACGCAAGTAAGCCTGCTTGACAAAGGATAAATCCTTTCCTCACCCCACATTTTATCCAAGGAGCTGTGTAAGACCATAAAATGGGCGTTCATTTTATTAGTCTACCGTAGTGCTCGATAGAACTGACGTAATCTAATGAATTTGCCTGCAATCATGCAGATCGGCGGTGGTATGATGGTATGTGGATGTCAGAGAAACTAGCCAGTGTTGAAATGAACTGATCAGCCAAATCTCATTTGAAGAGTCACTCTCTCTCTACTCTAATGATTCTCCACTTCGCTACCTTGGGCCAAGTGCGGTTTCCAAGTAGACTTAATTATCGAGTGAGTTGGTGGATGTTCCACGTACATGCAATTACTTAGATTGCATATAAAATAGGTGACATTCATACTACCGTCATTTTATTAAAATGCACCCTTTTTGTCTAAATCTTCTTCCTACTATAGACGCTGACTGAGCACACTAAAAGAGCAACCAGTAGTGCTCAGCAGCCACCATTCATCATTCATCCAAACCACAATAATTAATTAGGTAGCGGAAGCTATGCAAAGATAACTTTGAACTTGACTCGATGCGAATTTTTTAGATTTTAGAAGAACTGTGAAATGTTTGAGAAGGCTGTGCACGTCAATATTATCTCTCTGCCCATTTTACAATCTTTCGTACGATATATTATGAGAGGAGATCCAATAATACAAAACCAAATCTAGGCCAGTGGGCTAGCCGAATATGGGGTTTAAAAATATAATATGTACTGCTATAGTTAGCAACAAATGTGTGTTGTACGTGTATTAGAGCAGTAGTATACTTTATGCGAGCCAATACAAGAATCCTCATACGTTATGCGCTAGTAAGGTAGCCTGAATGGAATAGAAGCCTGAATCACGGAGGGGCTCCTCTACTCTCGAGGGACCACTACCGCTGACAAGGTGAGCAGTGGTGTGCACCTTAGCAGACAAAGGGTTCCCTTGTATTCTAATCAAATAAATGCACATTTCATTTCGATTATGTATGCCTGTCCGACGTTCGATTTCGAAGACGATAAGAAGGCTGATAAGAAGGGATAATCCTTTTTTAGTGAACCCTTTCTTCACCCAAACTCTATTGTTTAAAAG
>JAANSN010006559.1:0-10331 GCA_036850665.1 Dicranocentrus wangi | reverse complement strand
AGGGAATTATGTTTGCACGAGATCATATCCAAAACTCTGGGGAAAAAAGAGAAGTAGGAAGTTCTTGTAAAAATTGCTTTGTGATGTCGATTCCACAGCAAAAGCAAAAGGATGACTGAAATTCACCCTTGAAATCATAGTGAAAAAAAAACTTTTGCAATCATTATATTTTTCTTACACAATGCCTCTCTCTCAAATGAATTATTCAAGCGAGTTGTATACCTATAGAAGAAGAAAAAAAAATTACGGATGTCTCTTGCTTTTATTATTGTCCCCAATTTTGAGTTTGAATTCGCAAAACCCCCTGTTGAAAATAAAAAAGTGGAGGAATGAAAAAGTGTGTGGATTAATTCGTCATCACGATTATTTTGGTGGGGTGGGCGCTTCCTTATTATTATTTTTACTATTTGCATACACAATGACGAGGTGTGAGATGACGGGGATTTTACAGGATTGAATAATAATAGAATGGTTTTGTCCACTGGAGAATTCCAGATTAGATAGGTATCACGCTTTTTTCCTGTTCGTTGGGCCCAGTATGGCCTAAAAACAGGATAGGAATGTAAACACAGTATTGAGGAGTGTGAAGTGAAGTATTAGCTGGTACCAGGAAATAATAATAACTAGCGTTGGAAAACGTAAATACCAAGTAAGCCACATCTTTTTTAATACCTACTTCATGATGAGTCATGGACAGGACTTTTGTAAAAAGCGAAGCTCTGCGTTCACGTTCACTACCTCCATCCAATTATATTCCAAGATGGACCACCACCACCAGTCCTCCCACCAGAAGTCTATTATTCTCTACCAGGAACAGCAACATGTAAAAATTTCTCCAGAACAATTTCAAAGAAAAACATAAAGTATTAATAATAATCTCTCTTTTTTTCTCGCGGCCTAAATATTAGTCATCTCTTTAAGTCCTAAACACACACCAAACGAGAGAAAAAAAACACATCTTTTAAAGAGGCATCACGTCATGAATTGCCTCCCGTCGTGATTGACTGAAGACTGCAGCGTATAGTTTCATTTTTTGCAGATCGATATCGATATAGGCTTTGAACAATGTAAAAAGGCTAAGCACACGATATTCACATCATCCCATTACATTTTTTTCTCCTGTTGAAAAGATTCAAATATAGTGCATATTATTATTATAAACGTTAAAATTGTAGGACATGACAGCAATTTACAAAAATCATGCGCTGACGGTGACAAATATCATTATGGAAAAGCCAGTTTAAAATTACCTACTTGAAAATAGAAACGGCAACACGACACGACTCCTCCATCCAACTACTACTCACTACTCAACAGCAGTGGACGTGTTGGAAGGGGTACAAGAATTTCCCATCATTTTTTCGAGCTTCACTACCCACCATCAACAAGAAACCACGAGAATATTTATTGTGCCATTATGCACCATTATGCTTAATCTTTATTATTACAAAAGTGATCGCGTAGGAGTAGTAGTACCAACCAAAACCAAATGGTTCGTTCATGACACTGTCACTTTTTTCAAAAAGACTCTTTTTTTTCTTCACGAACGAACGTCATCGGGGAATTTTCCATGAATGAAAACCCTTTCTCCATGACTAGCCCTAGTCATTAGCCGGATAAGGTAAACTGGACCGAACCGGATGTTGACTCTTTTTCTACCTGGATGAGTACATAAACTACAGGATTATTAGAGGTTTGCAATGATTTTTGTTATTGTTGTGTTGCAAATAAGTGTACGTGTGGTCATGAGCTTGGTTAGGGAAAACCTAATTCGCACTCGTATCTCATCCTAGAGGTGACTTTTACGCGGTCATCAGTCATCAGATTTAATCAGGGTATACTGAAAGCAGTAGCGGCGACTCGTACAAATTGCGTTCCTAACAACCTGATGATAAGTTATCATCATTAGCATATAACGGATAATCTCACGAGATATTAACTGTATAAATAAATATATGTGCCTTCAACCGCTTGATGCGTGACCTGCGTAGCTTATTATCAGTTTTCCCTACTTTTTGTTTCAACGACACAAGGAGTTGGCACACGCAATAACAAACGCGTACAAAAACCCAACTCAGTTCGTTTAACTAACTGCACACAAATACAACGACTAACATTATTTGTCGTCCTTTCATTCATCTACTAAATTACTTTCCAATATTTTGACAACCGCTATAAATCCACACTTATATTATCCCTCATATGAAATACCTATATAGTGCGCAATATAGTGAAGCCATAGATCCGATAAAAATCTGCAACTCTCAACTCTCCACCTGCCACTGCCTCCCTGCCTCTGTGGCCTGTCAACACTGCACTCTATTCATAATCTTAAACTAAATTGATTATTTCCATTTTACATGTGTATTTTCAGAATTGCTCATGCTCAACACTGGTGTATCTCTTTTGTCAATGCAATTGATACAAGGCTCCCAGTGCGTGTACCCTAAAATCGTGAATATAGATAGATAGCGATGATGTATTGTATGCATCCACACTCTGTGTGTGTGAGGATTACCGTGACATTTTCATCCTTGATTGTGACGCTAGTTTTTTTTTCAAAAACAGTTTGTTATTTGGAACAAAAGTACACTTTTTTTTACAGGTGATAGCATACATTTACAATTACAACTGCGATGGATGACTCAATAGCTCCTACCATTTTTGGCGTATTTCATTCTCTATATTCTCAGTCAGAGTCAGAGACACTATGAACCATGTAAATTTGATTAAAACGATGATTCCCGTTACAATTGCAGCTACCAAGTTTGCCTGCCTCTCTTGCACTTCGTATCTCACACAAATCACAAAAACGCGTTCGTTTCGTTCCCTCTTTCTCAATCCACAAAAGCAGACAAGGATATTTTCTCTGGTGGAGAGACACACAATCAGTCAGCAAGTGTGTAGTTTTGAAATTAGGAATAAGGAGGCACATTCTCAATCAGGTCTGCTTGGTACGCAATTGGTATTTTTTTTTCTCTCTCTCTCTCTCTCTTTGATTTGCTGAGCATTCACTCGCTCTCCTCAAGAGTAGTAGTCAACTCTTTCAAATAATTAATGTGAATGCAGTTTCGAACCTTGTATTCATCAAACCTCTGATTGTTCAGGGTATTCAGAGCTGCTAAGGGAGTCTAATCAATTATCTAGGGAAAACTTGTTGGTTTAAGAAGGGATAGTAGTCAAGAAGTATTGTGGGGAAAAAATCACGAAATCCAATTGTCATCCATCCACCAATCCATATGCAAAAGCAGACAAATTTTTTTTGTGCTAACCCCTCAAGGGAATTCATTTTTGAATTGATGAACGTAACCCAAAGATTATCTTATTAGACCAATATAATGGAAGCTCACAATAAGCTAATGCATTTTTCCTTGGTTTGCGTGGTTTTTTTTCTTCTTTCTGTGACAGGTTTGGGATCACATATCACATATGGTGAAAAAAGGCATTCAATTCACCACCACGAAAATGTGACTGAACATGCGTGTGCTCCTATATACATTCGTCTCCCCAACAATAAAACTCTTGTTCCAACCAAGCTGGTTCCCATTGTGCGCCCACAATTAAACAAAAGAGTAAAAATCCCTATATTTACCGAACGTAATGGTTTGCTCTTATTTAGATAAAAAAAAAGTGAAACCATCAACAGCGACGACGACGACAAAGGAGCACGGTGTCGTTTTGCCCATTTTAGTGTTGAAAATTAGTCACAAAAGTCTGCGTAAAAACAATAATTGTGAAATACCCCCTTTTCATTATTATTCCATTCCACTGTAAAAACCCCAAACGGAGTTTTTTTTCCTTCGAGTCATCAAAAGCGTGACGTGTGTGTGTTGAGGTGGCGTACTCACACTCACTACCATTGTCACCATAAATTTGAAAACAATTCATTCATTTTTACTGCTGAGATCATCTATCCGCAAATAACCCATTCTCATTATTATTTCTCTCTCTCTCCTCCACTCCATACACACACAGACAGCAGCAATGGTGGCACTACACAAATTCTCTGGTTTTTTAGCTCTGGTCCTGGTGTAAATACAGCTTACTTGGCTAATAACAAATGACAGGTAGAGAGAATTTGTAAAAAAAAAGTAGATGGATGATATGATGTCAGTCTATAATTAAGTAAAGTAGACTGAAGTGACTACATACGCGCTATACACGTGTTGTTCCCTGCACCAGCACTGTCTATTTTTTCTTCATTTACATAACAAAGTCATTATGCCACAAGGAGCAAATAGGCAATAGATCGCAAGCTAAAAGAATGTGTGTGCAAAAATTCCAGTTTGCTAAAGCAAAAGTGCAGTTGATTTCGTCGACGTAATTATTATTGTCCTTACTCTCTCTGACACAAGGAACATGAGCAAAAAGAGTAATCTCGAGAAAAAAGGGATTTTTATTAAAAAGCAGGCATATCCATATCCCTACCAGAGTAAGTTGTTAGTTGAACAAATCTGCTAGTCTGCTATAATCCAATCCAATCCAACATGGTTTATTACTCGGAACAGAATTTTTATCAGATTCACGCCAACCAATACAAGCTAGTTCGCACTCTCCATCCAGCGCAAAAACAGTGCTCTCCCCTGGACAGCAATACCTAAGCATCTTGATTTGATCTCTGATCTGGTTTCGCTTGACGAGCGGATTGTGACGCTTTTGCTGTGTGAATTTATCATCCTGCATATAATTTTCCGCCGTGTGTTCAGCACACCTTTGGTCCAATTATGATTAATGCAGTCTGTTCCCAAATGATAATCAATACCTATTATTATATCAATACAAAAGCGGATTGCTCGAGAAAAAAAAACAAAAAAAAATGATTCAAAGTGGATTTAATAACATGGCCCACATTAAACAGCACACACAGCTCTGCTTCTTTTTGCTATTAATAGCGACTCCACACTGAAAGGCGCAAGGAGCAATGCCAGTGCCAAACGGTTTCACTATCCTTTTCGTTTTCATGCAACAAATCTCAGCACGACTGACTTGGAAAGGGAAAACTCAAATGAAATGAAGAGTTTTTTTTTCTTCTTCATACTTTATGATTCAGCTAGTACAAATAAGAAGTAAACTACATTATTATACACAAAAGTTTCCGATATGTATATATATCCCAGTGGGACTACGACTACACAACAACCTATACAACCGTGTATGCACTTGTGTTACACACATCTAACAAAGTACTTACCTTTTCGCTATATTTGCTATTAATTTGTAACTGAAACAGGCGGTGATGATACCGAAGCAGCAGCATAGTTAAGAGTGCATCTGTTAAGTCCGTACTCTATCTAAAAACAGAGGCTATAGGACTTAAAAATCCTCATCGACAGTCTATCATTAAGTGGCTCTCCCTTCAACACATGTAATACATGAGGCAGTCGAACAAGGAACGACTAATGAAAACAAAAGTCCAAGACCCTGATGCTTTTTGTACAGTGTTTTGCACACACATTACTCATAAAATGGAAATGTGCATTGGCTACTTGGTAATACTATCATCAGAAGCAGCAGCAGTAAGCAGAATTTAGCAGAATATGAAAATGCACTTTTCAACTGCCTTGTCTTCTTTTTTCAACTGTACCTGCTCAAGAAATAATGCTGAGCCTTAGTGCAGATTTATATACCTGCCAAATCCAAAAACGCAAACTGTGGCATATTGTGTCGGCTGCATACTGCTGCTAAGTTTAGAGCATCACACAAGAGCACATTTCTCAAGGTATGTTGATGAGCATTGGACTATATATTTATGGAGGGTTGGTGTATTATCTCTCTCTCTCTCTCTCTCTCCCTTTTATACTTGCTTGGTAGTGATTACCAATGAATGAATCCTTCGTTGTGGGACTGTGTGTGTTCATCTGTTCGTAATATGATAAACACGTTTTCTCAGTAAGTCTGCAAAACGACTAAAGCACACATGGAAAATGTGCTCCTATATATGGCATCCTTTTCAGTCTCACGATGGCACGATGTTTTTATGTGCACATTATAAATGCAGGTATGTACTCAACAGCAGCAAATAATATGTACGTATAGAGCTGAGTTGCTGCTGCTTCTGTCTTGAAAAAAAAAGGATTTTTGCGAGAAAATGTATGAAAACCCTTTTCATGATTGCAGGTTAGTCTGCAGCAAGTTAGTAAAGTGGCAGCACGGTTTGGCATATATCTCCAATACAAACCGTAGGGCTGCTTTTGATCACTCTCCTTTGTTCCAGTTGGCTACACTCAGAAAACAAGTCTTGTCTTATTGTGCCCTTCCCCACCACCAACTTGGATTTCCAGGGGAAATCCTGGAAACTGGATGGAAGTCACCCTTTTTGTTTTTCCCTAATTTGGCTCGGTGAAAATTGACTCATTAATTATTATTACGTAAGATTGAAAAGGATTAGGAAGAAAATCTCTGATAAATTGCAAACATCATCATTCATCATCCCTCCAAATTCGGAAGTGATTGACATTTTTTCGATCCAGGCCCTCCATGAGTGAGTGTGTGATTACTCATATATAAAGCCGGAAAAGCCTTCAAAATTGTAGAGTCATTGATTGGACAGAGTGGTGTGGTGACCACCCAAAATTGGGGAAGACATTAGTAAACATAATATATTCAAGAGTGTTTATTTTCGCACTACCTACCTGCCCCTTTGGTGTATGCAGAATTGGAACAGTTGAAGATTAATGACAGCTATCATAAGCGTCATCATCAACATCCCGTCGTCGGCAACAATGCACGGTGGAATAATATAATAAAGTGGTAAATGGTAATCCGCTTGATCACTTAATTGCATCGTATGCAAATGAATAACGTTATAGTGCGGTTCGTTCGTATTAGGCGAAAGGGGGTTGGCGAATGGCGGTGATTGTAATACAATAACGATTCTTAATGTCAGTGTCAAGATCATTGAAGAAGCTTCTCGTCACTTAAAGTACTACACACACTAGCACACTACACACACCTACAAAGTATAGATGATTGTTTATACTGCTGCACACATGTCTTTCTGTTCCCTCATTTTTCGTGTTCACATCATATCCCACTTTGTTCAGCCTGCAAACTTGCACTTTTTTTTCTGCAAAATGTAGTAAACACACGTAATACGGCAACAAACATCCTTTAAACGCCAATCATCCATCACAACTCACATGCGATCATATCATAATTAAATGTTAAGTATTTTTTTTCAAAATAAGGAGAAAAAACAATTGGGAATTTGTGCAATGCCAACTGCCGCAAAATCTCTGCTTGTCTAGGTTAAAGCTGAACAATTTTTCTGCAAGTTTAGAAAAAACGCATTGTTTTCGCAGCAGCGCAGCGTTGCATGTTGGCTGGTTTAGCTTGTCGACAAACGAGGAATAGATGGCTATCGCAAAATACTTAATAATAAATAATTTCGCAACATGGAAATAAAGAAGCAGTAGCCTTTTGCGATTTTTTTTTATTCTTTGCACAAAACTATCAATAACTTGACAAAGCTTTTGTGAGCAAGTTCAGCCTATTGTGTTGTGTTACTCCTCGCGTTGTCTTCTTGAGCCGCTTCCAAGTTCACTCCTTTGAAAAGGAAGCTGATTTATTTTTTTTACTCCATTATCCTTTTTGGTCCATTCAAGAACAAGTTTGTTGCATATAATACGATGATGATGATGACATGGAGGATGATGAACGGGGGCTTCATATCCTAGGAAAACTTCATTAACACGTAATGAGATTCCTAATACAAGTATTAGGTCTATATTTCATAAAAGACAAGATTTAGGGATGGCTTATACAGACAGACTTTAATTTATCACTTTCGGCATGCCATCGGCTCTTTTAAAATGCAGATGCACTCGCACTCGATGCGGATGAGTATATTGTCATATAATTATGTAAGCTCATCGCATCGCATCCCATCATCATGACCACAAGAAGACAATACCGTGAGGAATCTCCTTTTTTCAAAAAAAAAAAAAAAAAAAAAATACACAAAAGGCAAATTGCAAAAATAGGAAAAAAAGTGTGAGCTGATGCCAGGGTCTAATATAACAAAAGCTAAAGTAGTCAACCAGCGTCCTCCTCTGCGTCTGCCTCTATTACACAATTTCCCCTGCACTCCATTTTTTTCTGCAAATATGGATAAAAATTGAGACATAGGCTGACCATGTTTTGTTGTGCACGTTGTGGGATAAGGCAAAAGCTGCCATGATGGTGGTGATTAAAAAAAATACGAATTGGAAATGCTCATCGCGCTGCTCCTTGGTTTTGTTCATGAAGTAGGCTAGGTTATCTTTCGCAGAGAGGATGATAGTGACGCGTTTTTAGATTTGACCTTCTTTTACAGCAGGACTGACTGAACAGTACACAACACTCAAACTCTTTCTACACGTTTATGCCAGGCATCTAGCAAAACTCTATTTAATTACCTTGCTTACTTTTTAATATTTCAATGTTCCCATGCTCTTGGGAATTTTTCCATAATCTGAGAATTATTATAGAGGGTGCTCCACCGCATTACAAAAAAAATACGTACCTTTACTAAAAATCCTTGTTGATGGCTTTTGTTAGTTATGCCCATAGCGTAAATAGTATGGATGGATGGATGGGATTACAGCATAATATTATGTAGCATTATTCCTGTTGTTATCAGGCTTTCAATTTGTATTATTACGCGATAGCCCAATGAAAATATGGTTTTGATTGGTATTATTTTGCAGATTGAGCGAGTCATCATCATCATCACGATTGCAAGAGAAACATTCCGATACATCCTCGTTTAATCTCCGATTTTGACAAGAGACAAAAAGAAAAAGACGACTACCTCCAACATCATCACCAGAACTCTCTCGCTTTTGTGTCAACTTTTGAATAACACATGTTATTTTTATTTTTTCAAGTTAAGTAACCAACAAGGTTAACACCAGCACAGCACCGTGTACACAAAGTGATAGTTTCCAAGCAAAACACTGTGTGGGAGACAGAGATGCAGATCTTTATTAACACTACTGATTCATTGGGATATTGGGAATGCATGTTATTTTTTGAGAAAGGATATACGGAGGGATAAAACAGTTTTCATCAGCGCTGCGTAAACAAGCTGCATTTTTACTACTATTATGCAAAGTGCAACAAAGAAAATGACTTGTCAAACTTTGAAATTTGTCGATTTTACGTCCCCACAAAAAATGACGACGACTACGGACATGCAAAAATATGCAGTGTGAAGGCGCATGCCTGTAAAAAAAAGAGGAGAGGATGCAGTGTGAAGTGTGCACACTTTTTTTTAGCTTAAACTAAACCCATTCCTTCGATACTTGTATATTTGTTCAGCAAATGACAATTTAAAGATTGTTGGTTGACGCGAGAGACAAAATGAGAGTTGAAATAAAGGGTTGACCTTCACCATCAACCACGATCCGGCCTGTGACAGGATACCGTGAAAAACCTGCGGAATTCTTGTGAAATCATTGTGACCTTTGAGAGAAAAAAGTGTGTCTTTTGTGTTTGCACTGATGAAGCCTTGACAAAAAAAACTTGTGTGTGGATGCGTACGGCTTATCCCCGGAAAGTGACATTTTTTTGTGCGGATGGACGTTAAGGATTTTAACTGTGTCCATGCTTGTCACGGCTAAATTATGAGATGTGTGTGCGCTGTTGTGGTGAGGTTGGTATGTAATGTAAACATTAGTTATTGTGTGTCGAGGACTACTGTGACGACGAGTGGAACTGTAACTGTATACGCTTGATTTGAGTTCCAGAAAGTTTTACAGGAAGTTGTGCCATAGATTTGGTGACCTTTCGGCCAAGCAAGCAACTTGATGCGTGGAGATGAGTAATGGTAAGTGCCTAGCACCGCTTTAAATCTAAAGTCGCATAATATTTTAGGGATTATGCGTGTAATATTAAGGAGAAGTCATAGTTGTCCTATTTCTGCTTGCACTTCATCATCCTTTACGTCATAAATCGTATAAAGTAGGTAGGTAGGTAGGTAGAGGAACCGTTGATTGGAGGTGGCGATAATGTATTTCCGTAGCGCATGTATGTAAAAGGGAAGCAGCGAACGTGTATGCAAAAACCGTGGTATTTATATAGCTCGTTTGCGGATTTACTAAAATCTCGAGTTGTCTTTATTATGGATGTATTATACATACATGTATTGGACACTATGCACTATCGCGATCAATAAGAAATTTTGGCTTTTTGCTGTATGTACACACGGACATTTCGTATTTAAAATACTGGTTTTTAAGTGCTCCATCTATGGATCGTTAAGGTGTAACTCCACTGCTTGCTCAAGAATGTACTTACTTGAGAAAGGAGAAAAATTTAAGCAAACGCTTGCTTTGAAACTTACTTTAAAA
>JAANSN010006558.1:0-10333 GCA_036850665.1 Dicranocentrus wangi | reverse complement strand
AGCGCTTCCAAATACAAGCCCAATAATCTCTTTTCTAATGTCTTTTGTTGAGACATCACCCTGTCCAACATTTTTTCCGCCAGTGTCAGCGATAAATTGGCCCTATCGGCATCAAAACCCACTCCTGACGGGTCTCCGAGACTTTCATATTTTAAAAGTAGACTTGATACAGCCCACCCACAATACATCGACGCTTTGTGCCCTTTGTACTGTTTGTACAGGCTAGTTGCAGTGTGGAACTGCTTTTGATAATCCTGCTTTCGAACTTGAGCAAAGAACAGCTCAGTTAACAACTTTTCCGACGGGGACGCCTGCCCCTGTTTCTCGCATGCTGCTTCCAAAATGGCGTAACCCGTGTCCAGCTCGTTTAGCTCCTGGTAGCACTCATAAAGGGCCATAACGGTGTCATCGTCCGTCGGAACTTGCTGAACTAAAGGTTCCAAAATCCTTCGTGCCTCGAGAACCCGATTGTTGCGAATCAGAAGCAGGGCGGCGTCCGCTTGGCTAAACTTCCTAATCTGGCGTCGTTCCATTTCATCTCCGATCGTAGCCGCTACGTCAAGGAACTCTTGGTTTGCAGCCAATAGATAAGTACACTGGGTTAGTAAGGTAGATAATTGTTGGTCCATTTCCCACACAAAAATAATGTCCTCAAAGTTGAAAGAGGTTGGATTGAGAGCCTTCTACAACCTGGAACCTTGACAGGGAAGGGATACACAATCACTTCATTGGCTGGAGACACGATTGAAAAGGCCTCGGTTTATTTCTTTATAGGTATTAACTAATACAACTACTTCAAAAAGTGATTTTGGCTTGAATGGTAACTCAGTGCCCAGCGCAGCGATGATGTCAGTTGACGTTATCTATTACTAGCAGTTGAGTTGAGACCACACCTCCAAAAGATCAAAGTGAAAGTTTACAGGAAATATAATATAACACTTTTGTGTCTCCCAAATGCTTAGGCCTATTTACAAAATTGTTGGCAAAGACAAACAGATCTATATGCATTTAATCTAGATGAGTTGATAGATCATTCCAAAATTCCAAAACCGTCAACCGTCACACACAAGCCACACCACATTGATCCCAAAATCCCAATGACAAACTTTTGGATTTCTTCAGAAACGTTGAAGCAAAACACCACATACTTCTTCCTGGTCCACGCACACTCCCCTCCACACGCGGCACGATCTCCGACGGCGAGTCTCAACTCAAGGTGCCCAGCGCAGCATCAAAGCAAAAGTAACAAAGGTGTTCTTTGTCTCTCTCTATTCCATGAAATGTAACGCCAAAAATTGTCATCACAATGATATCATATCATCATGCTAACCGTCACACACAAGCCACACCACATTGATCCCAAAATCCCAATGACAAACTTTTGGATTTCTTCAGAAATACGTTGAAGCAATACACCACATACTTCTTCCTGGTCCACCACACTCCACACCACACGCGGCACGATCTCCGACGGCGAGTCTCAACTCAAGGTGCCCAGCGCAGCATCAAAGCAAAAGTATGTAACAACGGTGTTGTTTGTCTCTCTATTCCATGAAATGTAACGCCAAAAATTGTCATCTAAATCACAATGATATCATATCATCATCATCATGCAATTTCCAAAATTCATGTCAATAGTGTCACTGATGATATTTTAGTGAAAAGGGTCTTGGTCACTTTTTTGGTGGTATCAATATTTGCGGAACTAACAAATATACTTGTATTGCAAAAAATATTTTAAATTATAATACCTATATTATGTTGTTTTGATGGTGTAGTAGTTCTAGTACTGTACTACTACTACTACTACTACTCTATATATTCTCATGTCAGGGCAGGGGTCGGGGGTCAGGCGTGTTCAGAAAAGCAGAGCTAATTTTTGCCAGGATTATTTATTATTAGTGTTAATATGAACCATGGTTGGTTAGTGACAAGGGTAGCAGGTTACACTTTGTGGTTTCAGCAACTTCAGCTTCCCTTGATAACATTCGAAAATAATGATGAGGAGTGTGTTGTTTGTTAGTCGTGTGTGGGGGTTAGATGTGTTATTATAGTTTTTTAGTTTCGGATGGGGGTGGAATGGAATACTATTCCAGGAATATACGTATACCTATGTTAATACGGTCAAATGCTACTGATAGTACTGATATCTTTTACCTTAATGTCATATTGTGTAATACTTTAATAATTTCGGATATTTTATTGTAGTAGTAGGTATACTAATTAGTAAGTCGGAAAGACTTTGGTCCATGAATTTTTGGAAGTGGACACAACAATACCTTAATCTTATGTAGGTTATCCGGATATCTAATCTAATCTAGGGCCAAGTATATGTTCCAAATCCGCCTAATCCACTGCAGATTTCCCTTGGCAAATATTTGACAAAATACCAAGTGCTTTCACATTTTTCACTTGTACAACATTAAATTGGATATGATTTTTGGCATGATATTCCACTTCGCGAGTTTGCAAGGCTTACTTTTAGTAGCTGCATAGTATTGAGTTTATGAGGTGCGATCGATATAAAAACTACTTTACACTTAAATCTATTGCATTTGCCAATTACATATATTTCATGCTCATTTTGCAAGTTTCCAGTTTTACCAAGAATGAGCTTGTCCATATTGCCTATATGAATGAGCGTTAGAAAGAAATTTATAAATGTGCAGACCACAAGCAAGCAAACTCATATTTTGTCCATGTTGGGAACGTCGGTCGGGTTTTACCGATTTCAAATTTTTTGTTCACGCTCCAACTCCAACTGGAACCGCAATTTTCCAGTTTATGCTGACTAGAATTCTTGGAGACGGCAAAAGACGTGAGTGAACCGTACCTAAGTGTAATTCTAATCAAATCTCCATCTGTTCTTCTATCAAAATCTTCCTTCAACGATTTTTTTATTTTGTCTCCCCACCAACCTCGCATGCTATTAAAGATGCTGAATTTTGTTTTTTTTCTTATAGTTTTTATTCCAATTGAAACCCTCGAAACATATCACTGATCCATTTACAATTTTTTTTGCGTACCTATGCATGCCCAATAGGTGGTTATTTCACGTTCAAATTTCCCCAAGTCATCCTTCACAGAAAGATAATGCGTCATTGTCGCTATCTTGTCACTAACACAATGGAGCTTTATTTGCAAATCATGACTGCCAATGGCCATTAATAATTACTACCCATGCTGAGAAATCATTTTTCAACAAATACACACACCTTCCCGTACTTTGACTCTCCATGAGTCTTGTTTTTCACAGCGATTGAACAGTCTCAAGGTGACATTTCTTTGAATTAAATGTGAGGTATGTAAACTCACCAACTCACCACCTGTAAATCAAACATTCCACACATGTTCTTCTTGTCATATATCATATTATTTGTCACTAACTCCAGGCAGACAACTTATTACCGAGTCAAAAATCCCAAAACTGCAAATGCGCTTCAAGACCACCGACGTAATTTTCAAATCACGATCTTCAATTAATCCACAGGGATGGATGAAGTGAGCAAAAGAAAGGATATGATTATTGTGATTTCGCGATTCGATCTGGTTAAATGTGAAAAAAATCTCGACAAACGTCATTTCTAAGAAAGTTGATCCTAAATCCTGGTATCTTCTGAATCATCCTGCATGAACATGAAAACCGCGTACTATTATCATTATGGAGTAAGTAATGGATACACCCACACCGCAACACACTCCAGCAAAATAGCTACCTATCTCTACATTATTATTTAATGAATTAATGACCTAAGCAATTT
The DNA here is from genome assembly GCA_036850665.1 of Dicranocentrus wangi. Lineage (NCBI taxonomy): Eukaryota > Metazoa > Arthropoda > Collembola > Entomobryomorpha > Entomobryidae > Dicranocentrus > Dicranocentrus wangi. The sequence goes on along the minus strand of JAANSN010006558.1, from coordinate 6,572 downwards.
GGGAATCTTCCTTTGATTCAGTATAAAAGTCTGGAGGATCCCTCGTTTCCGTCATCATTGTCCAGTTGATATCTCCAGGAGCAAGTTGAACAAGCTGATTTTGAAAAATATACCTCCTCCTTGAAGAGATAGATTTTCCAAGATGCAGAAATACATCCTTTGTCTCTTTGTGATTGCATGTGTGGTTGCAGTCTCGTACGCGTTTCCTGAACAGCACGCCGCCGCGGCTGGAGTCTCCGAACTTGAGGATAGCTTCAGCGGGGTAGATCATCATCATGATGAAGCCGCTCATGGTAAGTTATTCAAAAGTCAACTGGGAAATCAATTGGAAAATTCCGTTTGGAAAAATATAACCGTTCTTTATATTTCCAGCCGAAGGAGATGATACTCAACATTTGAGCAGACAGAAGCGTCAATTTTTCGGGGTGCTATGGAGGGTACGGGGGATACGGAGGATTTGGCCGTAAGTTCAGATTCACAGCCTTTCGGTACAGACCGTGTGTACGCCTGGTCAGTTTCTCAAGCAGACCAGGGTGCGGGTTCGACGACCGGAGGCGCTAAGAGATCGTAGTCTCGTAGATTAGAACTGGGGTGGGGATGCGTTTGGTGCGGTGGTAGTAATGGGTGGCAATCATTTCTGATTCTAAGGTCGTCGATTCTATGGTGGATATGGAGGATATGGATTCAGACGTCCTTTCTATGGAGGATACGGCTTCTACGGTTAAACCTTGACCAATTCCAGTTGACATCGTCTTTGATCATCTCTTGCCAGTACCAGGATTGCTCTCGATACAAAACCAATGTGATAAACGCCGTCTGTGACCTTTTTTACTTCTGAACTGTTATACTTGCATTTTCTATCTCTAGCTCTGTATGTCTGTCAAACAATAAAAATGCGATTACTTTCAAGTTTCACAAACACATGCAATTTTAAGAAGTTTTCAATACATTTATTTATAATGAAACTTAATAGACCTCGTTAACACATTTGCATGGTGTGTAAGATATATTTCGACTATATACCAATGTCCAAACATTATTAATCAAATCAACGTAAATTCGTAAGCGTCTGCTGCTCGCAATTATAAAGGTCCATCCAGTAAGAATCAATTTTTACGCTCAAGTTATGAATTAAGGACTTGTTTTATAATTAGAGATTAATATTTCGGTTTCAGTCACTCGATAGGATTGCACGATTGGGATTAATTTGACATTAATTACTCCGTTATTATTATTACCGACCCGTGAACCTGTGTAAAATTAAATATTTTCCTTCATATTTTCTTATGTATATTTGTACTCTGTTTTCAATGTTAGTTCGGGTGTCTTATGTAGTAGTTGCTCCCCCAAACAATAATATTTTTCTCATTCATAACTCCATCCTTACTACCAATATTATGTAACCTGGCTAAATCATATATATGAACTTATTCCATTTGGACCACACATCCTAATAAACCAAAAGAGTTGATAGATATATGCCACATTTTATGTTAGCTTCCGCAAATTGTCATAGCTGCATCACTACCAAACATCGCATCACGCTCTCAAGGTCATATTTTTGTTGCATGCTTGTTTTTGTTTAGAATGACTGAATGAGTATTACAGTGCAACCACAAAAGATATTCCGCAGCAGTATCTTTGGCTTTCGCTTCACACACAATTTTATGAATTGTCTCACTTGCACTGATACGTAAGTTTTGCTTCTCATCCCCATCATCACATAATACTACACTCTTACATAACGAAAACAGGTTTTACAACAAAGATTAATAAGGAAAAGAAATGTGTGAAATCGCAGACAGCCCGAAGCTGAAGCTCCAGTTGATCCACACGATAATATGTGTAATCTCAGTCTCCCTAGTCGTGAGTCTATCTACCTTCTTGCTCTGATGAACAAGTTCTCAGCTAGTTGATTTTGGTGTAAAACTTCGAATTGAAAATGGATCCCCGAGATATTATTCCTGAAGAGGTAAAAATTTGTTAAAAACATGCAAAACATTTCTTATATGAATTCGTTCACTCAAGAATCTCAAAATTAAATTTGGGGTGTTAGATCTGGGAATCCGTTTTCGCAAGAGTGGGGAACCCCAAAGACTGGCTGAGTTTGTACCGTGCGACTCCCTCCTTTGAAAATGTGGTTGGAGGGAAGAGGGTATATATATTATTTCCGGAGGTAACACAAGCTTTTCACGTCACTTGAAATCTCAGTTACTACGATCACTTTCAAATTTCAATAATTGAATTGTGATACTGATTCAAAACCAAAAGGTACTTCCACACCTTGCCCCATACTTGACCCAAAGCGACAACCGTACCGGGCTCTTGGTGCTACGCTCAGTGTGCAAAAAATGGAAGGAAACTGTGGATTCCATGCTGGAAGCCCACATGCTACAGAAAAGTGCGTCTTTCCGGCGTCAACACTACGTGGGATATAATTTCAAAAACTGTGCAAAAATCGGGAAATTTTTCGAGCGCTTTAGATCTCATCCGGGAAATCCATTTATTGGAAGGTGTATTTCCCTGGAGTATTCCTCCCTGACACATGAAGAATTTATGGAGGAATTTCAACAAAAAGTAGAGCTTCTAGTGGACACATTCGGATGTCACGTTAGACGACTCAGGATAGTCGATATTTGTCTTCCTGAAGGGTGCTCGCAATTTGCAAACCGCCTCAAGGAGTGTATTCTAAGGGTGGGGAATCTGACGAAATTGGACATCTCTGTTTTCCGAAGTACCGATGATTGCGAGGAGCCAGTATGGAACGAGGTTGTCAGCCGGGAGCTGACTGAATATTTTGAGAACAATTCCCTACCACAGATGCCATTCTTGAAGACTTTGACATACTCGGGCTACGGGGGATGGGCACATGGGAATGCAGAGGAGGTTCAAAATGCCCTGTTAAAAGCGTGCTGTGATCCTAACTCACTATCTGAGGTGGAGACACACGGTGTTCCAATGGAACTCTCAAAGTTTCCTAACCTGCAATCCCTATCAACATTTTTTGTGGACAAGCATGATTTACAAAAACTTCCAACGTTTACCTGGCCATTAAGTCTTTTGTCGTTGAGTTGCCATCACGGGGAGATTTTGAGCATCCACGATGTCTTCAACGGAGTTCAAAGGTTTAGAGGGACATTAACTTCCCTAAGTACTCGCAATGCTGTGATAGTTGCCGAGGGTGGAGATTTTAGGTTTGATTTGCCATACCTGAAGAACCTCGAAATGGATGGGATCTCGTCGCTGGACTTTATCCTTAATTTGGGACAGCTAGAGACACTCAGTGTTTCCAACTGGAAAGGGAGCAAGGAACGCGAACGGACAGAGGTTATCTTGACGGTTGGGATCGAGGGGGAGATGGACAAGTCAAATATTTGGGAGTTGCTGCCCAAATTGAGCCGATTTAAATTTAAAGGGACAGCGTTTGGAATGTACGGCCAGCCCATCCAGTTTGACAACATATATAGGAGATAATAATATGCAAACAAACGAATTTTGTATTCGCGATTCGCATTGCTATACGGAGAGGTAAAGAGATTAAAAATATCTTTATCTTAATACTGCTGATTAACTTACCTTTAACAACTTTACTCTTGTTATGATGGCATCGGGAATTGAGAGCGTGAATCATGATTTTTACAAATCATTATCTATTTAAATACTGACTGTAGGTATATAAAGTGTATTTTTGGGGTTGTCAATTATCAGATATCATATTATATTATTCTGCAGGCCGAGACCAACCTTGTTTATAATTTTTCGTATATCCGGTCCGAAAATCTGGAAGCAAGAAAAGAAGCGAACTGAAATGCCATGCTTTGTGAAATATTCATATTAAAAAACGGATTGATAATATTGAGTGAGTGCAATAATACATATAAATTTTGCGTGTTACATTTTCGATGCCATTTTGTCTTTATGAATCAATTGTTCTAACCATATTACCTGTTTGACTGCCTTCCAATGGAATGGAGTCGTCGTCCATATTGGTTCCATATACCAATATGCCATGCCAAGTTTAAGTCGAATTAACACAAAACTCCAATAAATAAGTTCGCTTTGTTAATTTCATTTCAAAGTTTCCTACTAGCATATTATAAACCTAGCTTGGGAGCAACCCATTTTGATGAACAAAGCAAAACAACCCGTACGTACATCTTATAGAGAGAGATATATACAACAGGAAGGATAGTAAAATTACAATTTAATTTAAACTCGAGTGAATACCAAACTTTTCAAAGACTCCAGTCTCCTTTAAATATCTCAGGTCCCTCACTAGGCACACGTGGGAAGACTCGAGTAACTCGTCAAACTCGGGAATGACCTTTTTCATTTTATCCATTTTAAAGAATCGGTCAGAATTTTCAATATACTTTTGGAGTGTTTTCATCGTCGGGGATTCCACGGCTCTCCCAAAACCCTCTTGCTCGTAGAGAGTCTTGAAGGGGGCCAAAGGTGATGAATCACTTTCTGCTTGGATTTTGGCCAAAAATGAGGGAAAGTCAACGAGTTCCACTTCAATTCCAAATTCATCCTTGACGGCAGCAATCAGATCTTGCTCCAGAACGGGATGTCGTTGACTGATGTTGTACACATCCGAAGGGGCGTTTTCATCGAAAAATACGCGAAGTGAAAGCTGTGCACATTGATCCACCGGAATACATGGAATGGGATATGGGAAGTCGGACAAGCAGCCAAGCTTAAACGCAGTCAAACAGCGGAGCAACAGGTGGCTTGATTTGAAGTCAATTCTGCCCGTTTGGCTGTAACCACCGATCAGTGGGAACCTAAATGCTTTGCATGGTACTCCCCGTTCCACAGATTGTTTTACTAGTTGCTCACATACGTGTTTGGAAATTGGGTATCCGGTGTTAATTTCAACACTATCAAAATCCCCGACATCCTGCCAATCTTCCGACAGGCACCCTGTGGCATCCACCGTAGCCACCGCGAGTAGAGTCGACGCATGAAAAACATGTTTAAGCCTTTTCTCCGTGGAAAATTTCAAAATTTGTAGCATCCCTCCAACATTCACATTCCGAACGTTAAATTTGTTAGCCTCGTCCACCTTGGAGTATGTGGCTGTGTGGTCGGCCAACACAGCGCTGTGGACAACAGCATCCACGTTTTTAGCTAACCGCTCGTAGTCGTCATCAGACAGTCCAAATTGTGCCTCAACTATGTCACCCTGTACAGTTTCCAACTTTTCCATGCTAATGTCACACAGGTCATGCGCGGCCAACACGGATTTGAGTCTTTCTTCAGGGGACACATTTCCCATTTTTCTGATCAAGCAGATTATCTTAGACACATTAGATCGCTTGCACAGCTCTTGCAGCAAGTAAGGCCCCAAACTTCCTGTTACTCCAGTTAAAAGTACGAATCCAACCTGATCAATAGGCGTCGCAGGATATTCGATTATGTTCCAACAAATGTGGTCTGGAAGCACAGAGTCCTGTCGAATGAGTTCCCGTAGCTCCTCTCCAGTAATTGCATTGTCAATCCTGTCGCCCCGAATCTCGTCGAGAATGTCCACCAGTCGGTTTGCTAGGATTGCGGAGGTGTTACAATCTTTAACGTGGGTTGCAGTTAGGGTCATTCTCGTACCGAGAACATTCTGGAGGGCGTTTTTCATCTCAAGCATCATCAAACTGTCCACGCCGAGGGATGCAAACTCAGCGTCGTCCTCAATCACTTCATCTTGAGCCGAATTCAGAACGGATCTCACTGCTCCTTTTATGAGCTCCATGAATGCATCAACCCGCTGCTGTCGCTCGGTGGCATTATCCACCTTGGCCCAGAATTCATCAGAGTTAATAAGCACAGTGCGAGATTCTTCTCCAAATAGTTTCTTGTCGTCAACCAAGTATTTTACGGTTTGGAATAATTTGGAGAGGAGCAACATTGAGTCAATATTAGCCACAGCGGTGTGGTCCCTTTGTGTGCGTAAGAACACCTCCATGGCGAGAATCCCTTGAGAAGTTGAGATTGGGGTAAGCCCTGGGAAGTCAATCTCTGTCGCAACGCCCACCTCTCCCCAGTTGCCCCAATTGACTGTGATTGCAGGGAGTCCTTGTGAACGCCTGAAGTGGACCAAAGTGTCTTTGAAGCTGTTGCTCGAGCTGTGGTTCGTTTGACCAGGTGATCCAAGTGTAGCACTCATGGAGGAAAACAAGACAAAGTGTTCGAGAAGCATTTCCTTTGTCAGCGTATGCAAATTCCAGGTTCCCATCATTTTCGGGTTGTAGCAATGCAAAAACTTTTCCCAGCTTTGATTCTCAATCACGGCGTCGGCAAGCACACCTGCAGCATTCATAACCCCTCGAAGTGGAGGGAGTCCAAATTCTTTCTTTTTTAAGTCATCGAATAACAGGCGACACTGATTCATATTTCCAATATCAATTTGGAAAGTTTTTACGTTTTTCCCTGACATATTCCACGAGTCAATCTGCTGTTGCACTTCCGGTTTCGGTGGACTTCGACTTGCAATTGCAACATGTTTTCCTCCGCTACTTAAAATCCATCTTACTACCTCCAAACCAATCCCACCCAGGCCACCGGTGACTAAGTAA
>JAANSN010006557.1:0-10333 GCA_036850665.1 Dicranocentrus wangi | reverse complement strand
AAATGAATTAGGTGTGACGAAAGGGTATTCATGCAATAGTAATCGCTAATCAAGATATTATCAATTCTTAAATTAAATTGAAGTTCAAAATCATCGTGATGCGATCGGTTCTAGGGTTCAAACACGCTTCAGTATAAAGCAAATTAGTTGAAATTAGATGAAAACCAGTCTTGATGAAGATCACACGAGTGATATTATATGTCTTAGTTAGTTTAGTATTGCCTATTACACCTTCAATTGGACTACTACTCAAAGCCATTCCGCTGGCGTTCTTTCCATTACAATTACGGTAATGTGCAATTCAATACATGGCAGAACAACTGACTCACTCGAACTTCTTGGATGGATATGATTTGTCTTCGAAGTTTGTTAAATTCCGAGCATATTTGTAGTTAATTCGAGGAAAGAATTCGGCATCTATTGCACTACAAGTTTTTATTAAATGCACATTCTCGTGAAAATGTGCACATTTACCAATAACACTAATTATAATTATACCTTTTAAATTTCACATCATACCTCATTTCACATAGGAATGAATGAAATCCCGTATCATCATCATCAGTATATTCAGTTAATTCAGTATCATCTCATCTCGATTATATACCGAATTCGTGTGTGCAACATAAAATTATAACTGCTCAATAATCAATACTATTCACAACATATCATCATAATTCTGGATTTCCATTTCAATCCAATTTCGAATCAGCTCTTTTTGATCCACTTCATGACTCTGATGAACATGCTCAAGGCTACGCATGGTCACGCTTATAACATTTCCTTTCCAACTTTAATTTTAAAATTACTCTTGACTTTCATCCACCTTACCTTACTCTCCGCCGCAGCAGATTCCTCCTTTTCGTCAATCACGTCCTTGTCTCCGTCAACAAGGATTCCCTTCGAATGATGCACCACTTTCGATAGCGTTATCTGTATTTGAAATCGGCATTTGGTACAACTCGAACGCTCGTCGGCATTACCACTTTTTATTCATTTAACAGATCACATCACATCCGATTCTTTTGTTTCTAAAACTTGACTTCAAACCTGAAATTCAAAATTCGACAAGATGGAAGTCAGTCACAGTCACTGGCTGGCTGGATCACTGGATTACTTAATTATCTTAAATATCTCTCCTCACATGCGTCAGCAGCACTGATTCCTAGATGTCAATTGAAAAATACTGAATTTGTGTACAAAAAACAGGAGTAGAGCTGGAAAGTTTGTCCAGCTTTTTTAGCTTCTTCACTTCCCGGGACAAGATGCAGGGGCACAATATATAGATTTTCCAAACAAACATATCCTATGCATGTGTGCAATGTATTTTTTTTACACGCATGAACAAGCAAAAAAGCAGGTGAGTGTGAGTATATTATTGGATGTGTTGTGCATATAATAATGTTGCAAAGTTGACATTGACATCCACATTATAAAACAGTATTAAGTTATAGTTAAAAAAGCGGTTAAATAAGCACAGTTGGTTTTGATTAACTACTAACACTAAACTAATTATTACGTTGCGAACGGATCGACATTATGTTTGTGTTCCAAAATCTTTTATTGTAGTAGTTTGTAGATCACTGGCAAGTTGTCAATAACTGTTCTTCTACAAAACATTTTTTTACAAACAGAGATTTCATTTTTTTGTCATTCCTTCTTTCTGTGTGGTGGAAACAATGCATTTATGGTCTACCGGATGAAGGAGTAGAACCTTGTGTTACTTGTTGACGGATTTCTAGTTTCAACTTGCTTGTGTTGCCAGTTGTTGCTTTATATTTTGGAACCGGTTGGATTGGAATTGCACCGCGTACGTACCCAGTTGGAATGGCTGCAATGCAAATGGGTCATATGCCATTGTCGGGTGCAGGACATCCAGATGGAACAAATTCCGGTCCGGGCATTGGAGGTTTCGGGCCAAGAATGCACGGTCCTGGACCTGTGGGACCGGCGCCACCGATGATGGGGGTTGGACCCCCGGCTCAACCACCTCCACAACAGCAACAGCAAGCAGCTGCCACTAAGGAGTTTCAATGCGGCAACGTTGTGTAGGCTGGGTCAAGAATCTGTCCAGGAGATAATTGCCAGATCGCAAGAGCTCTTTCAGTTACTCAGAAGTACCCAGGTATGTGTCAAAGTTCAACTATTTGTGGAAATGATTCATGATGACTAATTAATACTATTTTCATATCATATTTATAATAATTGATTTATTTCCATTTCTCAGCCACCCGACGGCAAGATGAATTTAGGAATGGATAGAAAAAACAAATTTCAAGAAACTTTGAAGAACATCAAGGCAAATTTCAAAAGACTCAGAGTGATTTATGAGAAAATAGAAGAAACTTTTCCCAGTAATCGAGATATACCCTTTGAGGTAAGGAAAGTGTATTTCAACACTTAATGCATGTACTAATACCACAAGAGGGGATGAAATTTGTAGTTTTTTAAAAATTCTTTATGGTTTTATCTAGGAGGAAATCCTGCATAAGACTGACGATTCAGTGGTTGACGAAAAAAGAAAAACGGAATCTTATAAACAAGCTGTTGAAGAGTACAAAGAAATGACCGAGGTAGCTTTACTTTCTGATTATAAATGTAAAGCTAGTTATTACAACGTAATATTTATGATTTAATATTTGTTGATATTCGCAGCTAGTGGTAGTGAAAAATCGATTGCTGAAGGACACCATTGATCATTTAAGAGTCAATTATTTGGGATGTGAACACCATGATCGCAATGCGGAAGGAGTAAATTTAACTGAAATATTTGTGTAGAAACTGCCAATTGTGTATAGCATAAACTATAAGTGTAAGTACCTATGCAAGTTTTTTAAAAACTTTATATCGAACTGTTATGCAGACTTTGCAAATTAATAATTGAAATTAGCAGTAAGAACGTGACAAGGTGTTTGGTTAAGAAATTTGTAAGATGATGTTTTATTCATTTTGAAGATTGATTTTCATTCTAAAAAACAGTCAAACAAATAGGGTGACAATTTGGAGTCTATTTCTGTAAATTGTTGTAGCGCTAAGGGTTTGCAGTTGCGGGTTGTCTTCTCTATCTTGTAACTTGTAAAGCGTGTTACTGAGTAACAGTAGTATTGCCATCAGTTTCTGGCTCCGAAAGCATTTTTTGCACTTCCTCGTCGGAAGGTTCAGGTCCACGGCCAATCAAGTAATAGGTCATTAATTGACCTTTCCCCTTCACATTCACCAATCCTCTCTGCTCAAATTGGTAACCGTAAAGTCGGAGGATTCTATGGGTTTCTGCCGTTACCTGTTGCACCATAATAAAAGTTGTGATGTTAGCGTTATCTATGTACAATGCCAGTCAGGCTCATATTAGTCACAAATCTAACTACTGCTTTATTGGTCTAACCTGTATACATCCGGCCTTTCCGGTACTTTCCATCCGTGAAGCAACATTAACGGAATTCCCCCTGAAGAATTGTGCAAGTGAATGACTCAAAATCCGTAATTTAATCAGATAAGTATGAACAGAAATTTGCAATGACAAGAATTACCAAATATCATAATGTGGTTTTCTGGCTCCAATGACACCCGCAGTTATGGGACCGTGATTAATACCTTAAAGAAACAATAAAAGTAGTTAAGAGTTTGCCACAACTGCGTATCACACTCATAAATTTTGTAGCAACATACCCATTTTCAGGACAAAGTGATTGAAACTTTGCTCGTTAATGCTGGTAAGGGCTCGTTTTAGTTCAAAAGCAAATTCCACAAGTAAACTCAAATGGTGCCAACGGGTTTTTACAGGATCTTCTGACTGTAGAAGCAGAGCAACAAATTTTCACCGAGTGACATAAGTATACCGCCATAAGATGCCTAAGTACATATACCACCCAGTTTATTAGATTAACTTCATAGGCGGAAGTATTACATTACCTTGGCTTGTTTCGATGGGCTGAGACCACTAGCAGCCATATATGTCGACGCAATGGTTTTGATTTTGATAATATGCTCGTTGAATTTAGGTAGTTCCAGCAACTATAATAACAAGGTCATTACTTTGTATTCTAAGATCGATATTCTGCCATCGCATACATAGGTAAACGAATTAGTTCATCGCGTATCAGCTTACCGCATCATAATCGGAAATGACTTCGTTCAAAAATCTCAAGCATTCCAAACCTTGATTGTTGACCGTCTCTTCGGTATAAAAATCTGTGGAGAAATCAAAACAGGTACATTGAGTGGATTAAGCTGATTGTTAGTGAGTGGTCTACTAACGAATGACGTAACATGCTGCACGCAATATTCACATGGTGGTGGCTCAATAAAGGTTATTGGGATAAAAATAAGACTAAAAGCAGTCAACTACACGGATTAATACACACAACAACCCCGTCGAGTTCTCTGCTTTGCTTCATAGTACCCTTGCCTTACCCGAGAAATTTGGCATAGACGCAAACAATATCCCAACTTCGGAGTAACTCTGGCTGTATAGTTCCTCATGCTTTCTCCTCCTATTCCCGAGGAAATGGGTTGCTACGTGTGGTGGCAAGATGTTGTACACCTAGAAAAGGCAGACAGAACTTCATTACAAACACTTTTCTTCAAAGTGAGTGGCAGCAGTCCCTCTTTTTCCTTTAGATATTGAAACAAGCGATAGTTCTAATTAAAGTGGAGTTGGCTATATTCCGTATGAATGTAGGTAGGTACGTATTCATCTTCAGAGTTCACTAGGATCATCATGTACATCATGTGCTCAACATGGAAGAGTCCCGTAGAAGGAACTTATGATTACGCGTATAATACCCAATAATGAAGCATGTAACTCCTGGACTGGCTTGACTTCGCCCTCTTCTCCTCTAAGTTGTGTGCATAGGGGGAAACTGTTTTATTACACGTTTATTATGTCTACAATATATACCTAGCTAGTAGCGCCGAGATCTAAGGATAGTGAATGAAATTTTAGCCTCTGCCTCCCTTCTCTTGTGTAATGAAAGTAATAAAAGTCAATGACTTTTTCTCTTTTTCCTTGTTCACACCTTCACCTCCCTCTGCTTTCCCAAGAAGACAGTTAAATCAATTATTTGAGGGCGCGATGCGAGGGCACATCTATCTACGGAAGTTCCAGTTATACATGTGCAGTTTTTTCTCTTCTTTTCTCTTACTTCAGCCCACCTCACATCCATAACAATTACACAGTGTCGGATTTATACCTATACACCCTAATAATGACCATTCTAGAAGGTAACCATATACAGACGTAGGTCATTTTTTATGTCCTGGTCATATAACAAAGATAAAATCCTCTTAAATCCCGTACGACCTGATAAAACTTCTTCTCTGTCGTGCAATTAACTAGAACGTTGTAGCGGTAGTCGGTTGTAGTAGTATATGGACAACTCCATAAAAACCATTTGCACAACATGTTATCCAACAGGAAAGGAGAGAGAGGAAATTATTACCAGAGCTTCGTTCTTCTGCCGTAATTGTGTTGCTGTTTCTCGCTGGTGCTCGACTTCCGTTTTCCACAGGAATAATACCCTCGCAGATTTCTCAAGCTAGGTAAATCAACAAAGGATCCGCTGGTCATATCATTTCATTTCAAGGAAAAGGTTGTAATCGTGCCGGTAAATGTGGCGCAATTTGTCTGGCGAAGATTACGTTACACCACAAAAACGAGCATACTATTTCACGATTCAAGGTTTTTTCACTGAATACATTTCGTGCTAAAGAACTCCCATATAGTATAATTCCTTACCCGACGATTGAGACTGAATAATCCGGCAAACGCTACCGTTGCGAAGAGAGCCAAGTAGCAGTAAACGGGAATGAGTCTGTGAGGGAAAACAAGCGAGAGAAAGGCATTTCTTTTTTGATCACCTCGTCAATACCATTTGCTAAAGCTCTTATCACATCATAATACAAACAAAGTAATACGATATGAAGATCAATGCAATGCCAAGGGCACGTCATAAGAAAGGAATGTACACACATCTGCTAAATTTCTCACGGTTCTGGAAAGAGAAAGCAGTTGTGGGTATCTGGCCGTGGAAGGGGAAGAGGAGATTCCAGGGAAATTGTAATATTGATCTCTCTTAGATGATGATATTACAAAAGCATTCGATGGGGAAAAAATTCATATCGAGATATGAAGTTATGAAGTGTGGTATGGCGGCAATGGCGGATAAGAATAGAAAAAGAAAATGTGACATGGCGTATTCATTACTGTAGCTATATGCCAGGCGAATATAATATATATTAAAGCGGAAAGCGGATTTTCTTGGCTTATTTTTTACCTATATTCATCATTGTAAGGAAGCCTCTCACTGCATTCCATCATCGCTTTGAGAGGAGTACCGAACATGAGAAGAGTGTGCAACACTAGGATGGCAACGATGATTAGAGATTTGAGCCAGAATCCCAAGTATGTCAAGAGTGTAACACCGAAAAGAATGACGGTAGCAAAGGGTATGAAAAATGCAGGAAGCCGACAGTCAACATGTTGACCTGGCATTTCACTCGCTAAATTGGGAAGAACCAGGGGCTCTTCAACCTCATCAGTGATCGTAGTTGAGCACTCCTTTGTCTCCAGACATGGTATCTAAACGGAGCAGAGGAGGGAGCACACGAGTGAAATATGTATATCGTATACGTATGTCTCAATAAACTACAAAATCGGCCGTGTTATTAATACATTTACGGAGAAACAACACAAGTGGGATGTAATGAGGCATAATCTAATATTTTCTTACCATGAAAGCCACATTCGCGGCTGTTAGCACGAGCGCTCCAAGCACTGAAACTAATCTTCTCACCCACAATTCTGATTCAAGGGAACAAATTGACTCGATGATGCCAGACATTTTCTGCAAGCATCAAGGAAAAGCGTGCATTACACTTCAGTGGAGAATTACAATGGAACTTCTTCAAAAGGATGGCAAGAAAAGGCATTTGCATGGAAAATCACATTCTTTAAATGTACTGCAGAGCGTTGGGCTTTATGTTTTTATAAGGCAATGTATCTCTTTGCTCCAATTTATTACAAAACAGAAATACCGCCGAGCCACCCTGCCTCCACACGAGGAGTGATACGCATAAATAATATATTAACATTAACCGTGCAATGCTCAGTATTATAAAATACTGGGGCGTAGTACATATATCATCATCGCCAAACATAATGGAATTAAGCTGACAAGGGTTCGTAATCTGACGGAAGTGCTCTTCGCCTGTGCTTCACGTACCTTTAATCGGCTTTTCATTGGGGAAGTCTCACAGGCGGAAAATGTTGTAATAAGACCAAGAAACAAGAGGCCTACTATTAGTACCGCTAATCCAACAACGGTAAATGAAACGACGGAAAATGCAGAAAGCGCAACTGCCACCAGGGCAATTGGACATGCTCCATTGTAGATCCCAGCATATGGATCCTTATGCTTCGTGAATTCTGACTCTTTTGATGACTCTCGAAAGCGGAGTGTGAGCCAGTTCGTCTGACGTGACAAATCCCTGATGAAGAAAAAGAAAAGTTGTCAACTTCAAAATTGGTTTATCGAAGAAAATGACAAGATGGAACCAGATAGCGTGTGTGTCTCTTATATGCATCGTAGTAAAGGGTTATAAAGTATGCAACATGCAACTAGTTTTGTGATATATGGTTTACTCGGTGAGAGTTTTCACTCACTTGTAGCCGTCTCGCGATAAAAGTTCTTCTTTGAGTCTCAAACGGTACGCTTCTAATTCAGTCTGTTTTCCATGAACATGAGATTCCTCAATAGCACTCTAGAGAACAGTTTGGATAAAGGAGTAGTTAAGTGTTTTTCATGAAAAAGGAATCTAGCAAGATTAAGATGAAGCACTTTTTCCCTCTTCTAAAACTCATCCCATACATCACGCAACTAACTACACTCACATTAGAATCCTCAGCAAAGGTCGAGTGCAAGTCGGAGGGAAGGTCTTTAGTAATGATTGTGTCATCTGGGGGCACATCTCCATTCTCGGTTGCCCCTGTAGCACTCTCCCGAAGCTGCCAAGCATTAATAATAGATCAACATTAAACTTTCCTGTATTTTATTCAAAGTCTCATTCCACTCCCTGCGGAAGGAGGAAACTTTTGGAAGGACATATCATCGTGTTTACACTCCAAACATAATTAAGTAAGTATACACACGCCACACAACATATATGTATAGTATCCTACGAACATTGTCCCTCAATGCTGTATCATACTGGGGATATTCGCGTGTACACAGTTAGCGGAAAACCCTGATTAGTTATCGTATTAATAATCAATGCACCAAAAAAGGAAACATACCGGCTTTATAGGACGAACAATGAAGTAAGTTTTGATTCCAGCAATTCTCAGATTCTCCTCTCGCTTTTCCCCATGAGCAGGCTCAACCTCGAAACTATCACCGAGGAAGCTCAACGTGACCTCTGATATATGTACTCTCCTATGTGTCGTTGTGTAACAAGGAAAGAGAGCCCACAGTAAGTACACATTTCCCAAATAACCCATTTCGCAAACCAATCTTATAATACTAAAAGGAATATCAGACAGGAATCTCAAGGTATAGGACAAAGTCACAGCAGGACAGTATCATTTCTCGGAAAAATAAATAGTGTATTTGTCCCTGTCTCTCGTCATCATCATCATATCTGACATCTGACTTTCTCCCGAAATGGGGCAACATAATACAGGGTAAGGCACTCACACGAAAAGATATACCCTCTGCGAATAGTGCAAATACTCTAGGCTAAATAATGTTATAAGTACTTAAAAGACAAAAGGAGTGTTTAGAAACCAGCTTTCGTTGAGGCACATTACATATTAATTCTTTGCATGGGCCATCCTTCATTTCTTTCTTGGCCAACGTATATATCTGCTCGTCGTATCATTATATACGTTAATAATATGAGGCTTATTTGGATAAAGAAATTGGAATGGGTTGATTGTAAAATACGGCATATGTGCACAATTTCCGAGTAAAAGTTTCTGTCTACAGCAGTGGTAATCATGGAGTGTGGTCTAGAGTGGCTTTTCTCGTCTACTAATGGTATGTCATATATGTATTTCGGAAAATGGTGTGTGTGTGTGTGTGTCTGTGTGTGCAGCAGAGCAAGTGTGTATCATTGTACGAGGAAAAGGAAGCCTGAAAGGTAATTATTTTTCGGGTGAGCAAAGAAATCAATAAAAAAGAGACTGTAGTAAGTTTACCCTGGTTTTCCACTGCTCTCCATTTTATTCGCCAACTCGACATCCTTTGAATATATGTCAAATTGCCACTGACGTTGACCCATGACGCCGGCTAGTATCGCTCCTGTGTGGATTCCCACCCGCATATCCACCGATGACTTTGTCTTCTCCCGTACGTATTTGATTGCCTTCACCATTGAGAGACCCATGTGAACGCACAGGATACCGTGGTCAGCTCTTTCTTCGGGGGCTATAAATAGAGTTTTTTATGTTATACTATGCTTTCTTGCGTTGCCCGGCTGTCGATTTTTATTAATAATTGTGCTATTCAGTTTCACTTCACAATGATACGGCTTAAGTATTGGGCATATTTTTTTCATGGGAGATGCCATATGGCTATTGCTTTCTCAAGGCTTATACGGTCATAAAAGGCTGTGTGGAATAGGACTATGCTCCAATGAAACCGATATGTTTGCAATCTGATAACCCAGATATTCTATATACCTCTCCACATCCATTATGTATCATTTATCAACAGAAATGTTTAACTTGGCAATTGGCATTGGCGAATTCCAAGAAAAGCGTAAATTTTTCAAGAGGATATAAGAAGAAAGAAAACAATTTACCTCCGCAAATGCAGTAGTAACAGTCTCCCAAGATTTTTATACGAATTTGATTGTATTTCTGTGAAAAAGAAAAAAAAAGTCCATAAAACACATAAAATATTGGTTTGCCATCCTTCCAAAAGCGTATACGTTCAAAATGTTTATCATTTATTCAAATATATAGTTTTTCTATCAGACAAAATATATAGTGTTCATACTTCTGCCAGCTTGTCAAACGTAGCAAACAACTCATTCAGAATTTTGACAAGCTCGGAAGCTGAGTACGTTGATGAAATGGCTGTGAATCCCACAATATCCGCATATAATATGCTGCAAATGGTTGGAGAAGGGAAAAAAGAGAAAAAAACGAGAGGTGATGAAAAATTCATGAGAAAACATCATTCCGAGTATTATCATCAGTATGTACAAAACAGCGAATAAGGTAGCATAATATGCAAAAAAAATGCTTTTAGTCAAACAGCAGCAACACTCCACAAGCCCACACACAAAAACGTAAATTGACACATTTGCTATGAGCAGAAAAAACAAAACAGAG
>JAANSN010006556.1:0-10335 GCA_036850665.1 Dicranocentrus wangi | reverse complement strand
TTCCGTGAAGGGCCCGGTACTCATTCTCTTTGTCCAGGGCAGCCTTCCTCCAATCCTTGCCCGTTTCGCTGCTCCTTCTACAACAACAAAAAAATAAAAGAAATGAGAAAGTTGGACATGAAATAATTTAGTTTGAGGGAGGATTTGAAGAGGAAATAATTTTTCTATTTAAAAAAATATTTCCAAAAGGATTTATTCATAATATTATTATATTCTTACACGCCATCAAGGGCCAGGGTGAGCAGTGCTAGTGCTGTGGATAGGATGAGCCAACGCATATTATTGTTATCGGAAGAAATTTTGAAGGAACAAGTTCCCAAAAAGTTGCAGCAAGTATTTCCAGGAGGAGTAGAGTAGGGTGGAATTGATGACAGTTAATTGATGCTACATGCTGGAGAGGATGGATCTTTTATATGGAATCCGAATCCACCTCGACTATTATACTTCATACACATGACATGCAAACCTGACTGACGATTATTACATAATGTGTACCTAACCAACCTGTGTGTCGGCTGGTTTGTGTATGAATTCCTTTCATTTCCTTATTATGCCAGGAGTAAGCAATAATAAACAAACGTGGTTTATTCACACATCGCAGCACATCATCATACCACACTTACTCTCCTGTTTATATATTTTTTGAGTTGGTGACTGGATCCACCAGCCAGCCAAGCTGTTCTGTCTGTTGGACGCAAGTCTTTAAAAAAAAGTGTTCCAACGAGCAATTTTGTATTCTTAGATGGATGTGGATAAAAATGCAAGACATAATAATAATTATACGTGAGTGAGAGTAGACAAATTATTATTCCTCAAGTTAGTCAAAGGATCAAAAGATAGGTAAAATTTATTATAACACTGGCTGGGGCAGGCAGTGTGGGTGGTTCATTTTTGGTCAGTGTGAAATAAGTGGGAATAAATTAAAATGTTAAAAGATACAAAAAGGAATAAATTTTACGGCTACGTAGCACCTACCCTACTCCCATCATCATGAGATGCAAACAAGGATATATAATAAACAAGCGTATAGTAACTGGGCAAAGGCAGAAGGTATTAATTTGTTATGTTGCAGTGCAGAATGCTGCTTCAAATGATTAAACCAGTTTGCGAAAAAATGCAATAATACTAATCATAAGCGAGCGAGATGATTTAATATTACATAAACTCACAATCAGTTTTATTATTTCCTGGATTTTGTTGAGGTTTGATGGCACTGACTGGATCTGCACGTCAAATCATGGAAGCTCATCAGGAGGAATTGTTTTAATTCCTAGATGTACTGAACTAGAGATCTATAATAATAAATAAAGTTTAATTAAAAACAAGAAGAAAATTTAAGGTAGTAAGTTTCCTCACCCCAATTTTATTTTACGCATGGAAGACAGGACTTTTTCTTTGCTGAACTGCGGTTGGGAAACCTACTAGTATTTATTCGCGCACTGGAAAATGAAAAAAAAATAGTTTTAATTTTTTTTGCTTCGCGTCGCCACAAAACGGGAGAGTAAGGTGCCATGAATTGACATGAGAATAATCAATCAATCTTATTGAGATGCCATAAGATGAAATGATGATGTCAACTGAGCTCACATCATGGCATGCATGCCATGCAATAATAAAGCCACAGTACATTATGGTCTCATGTCAGACATGCATTACGTTACATGCATCTCCACTTACTTGTTGTTCTGTCTGTAACTCTATATATATACCATTTTCAAGAAAATCGTATGATGTTGAAGTTTGAAATCACCATATGGTTAAAACCTTTTTTTACGTGGGTATAAGTATTTCAAAATATTATTGTCACCATGTTGATTAGGGAGGAGGGTTCAAAATCCGGGTCCACTAATATATCACAATATGATTCATGGTGATTATGAGAACATATTATAACGGCTTATAACAGGAAGTTGTTTGAACGCTGATTAAAACAGGTAACAAACATTATGATATATAACGTGCGGTTGCACACGGCATGTTTTTGATGCATTTTAGAGAGTACTTTTCACTTTATTACAAGAATTAAACCACATTTTTTTGTTTTTCGTTGTTTTTTTTGCATATTTACAATCGCCATATTATATTATGATTTTCAAATTTGCAAAATAATTCATTTTCCCACCTGAATGAACACAATTTTAGATATACTGACATCATATTTGAAAGGATGCTAGGTCGGTGGTCGTCGGCCATTTTGTTTCACGAAATTGTTTTCCGAAAGGGATTATGATTTTTTAAGAAGGGGGGACACGTTTTCCGGATCCTCTCCCTTAAAGTTGCCTGCAGGATGGTAGCGTGCAACAACAACCGTCTTGTACTTGCAGGCCGGGTTGTGAGCAAAGCCATATCCAGCCAGTTTACTATCTTTCCAAATCATCTGAGTGAAATGACCCACGGCCCCTCCCAGCTTCTCATAGGAACAGTCCACTCCCGGCTGACCGCAAAATTTTGGAAAGGGATAGCGGTCGATTTCGCTGTACCACATGCCTACCGACTTTACTCCCGCGACGTCAGGATCGGAAGTCTGTATCCCGGCAAGATTTTCCCCCACTGCGCGCTCTGCATCGGATGTCGCGTTCCAATAGTGGACATCCTTGTCGGCTTGGCTTGGAAAAGTAGCCTTGTCATAATGGTAAACCTGGCACTCCTTTGCTAGCCTATCCGCCCAGATTTGGGCAGCGTTGTTCAACTAGGAAGAAGGAAAAATGATGACAGTGATTATTGTGAGGTACGTGTCGGCGGCGCGTTTGTTTTAATAACTGATTTAAAATTAATACGGGATTTTCAAATATGATACATCCGATATGAGGGATCTTTTTACCGTGTTATCCAGAGCGCGTGGCTCCGCTCCGTGAAGAGCCCGGTACTCATTTTCCTTGTCCAGAGCGAGCTTCCTCCAGTCCTTGCCCGTGTCGCTGCTTCTCCTGCAAAAAAAATGAGAAAGTAGGACATGAATTAATTTACTTTGAGAAAGTATTTGAAGATGAAAAATATTTATGGAAGGATTTATATTATTATTCTTACACGGGATGAAGGGCCAGGACGAGCAGTGCTGTGGATAGGATGAACCAACGCATGATGATGTCGGAAATTTTCAAGAAAATAATTTCCTAAAAATGTGGCAGTTGTACCTCCAGGAGGAGTGGGAATAGTAAGTTTTGTTGTGGTGGTTGTTTGTGACGGATTCAGATTGATGCTACTTGCTGGAGAGGATGCATCTTTTATATGGAATCCACCTCGACCAAACTTCCTATTGCGAACCTGACGGTTACATACATAGTGTGTACCTAACTTGTGTGCCTAGTTTCGTGCGAGAAAATTCCTTTCATTTCCTTATTCCAGGATTGTGCAATAATAAACAAACGTGCTATGTTTAGCACGTCATAACAAACTCACTTTTCTGTTTATATATATTTTTTTGGTTGGTGACTGGATCCACCAGCCAACCTGTTTTAGATAAATCCTTCCCGACAAAGTGATGTAATGAGCAATAATAAATTAGAATAGAAGCAGAGAATCATGATTTGAGTGATAATTATACCTTTTTGAGTGGAATTAATATTCCTCAAGCTAGTCAAAAGATAAGAAGCTGAGTGGTTTAGAACACTGGGTCAGTAGAAGGTGGTTTTTTTAGGCATTTTGTTCGTGTTAAATAAGTTGAGAAAAATGTTGAAACCAAAGGAAAAAGCATAAAAATATCACGGTTACGTAACACCACCTCTGATTCTCACAAAGTAGAGTAATTTTTAGCATATAGGAATAATATATATTGCAGTATGCTGCTTGAAAGGATTAAATGATTACTTGGATGAAAATAAAAATGCAATAATTATAGCAAGCGGGGTGATTTATTAGCTCAGGTTTTATTTCCTGGATTTTTGATGAGTTTTCTTCTTTTTTGACTGGAACTACCAGTCGAATGGAATATGAGCAATTTGTTCAATTTAAAACAGGTACTGAACAAAGTGTGTAAAAGTAGAATATTTTAGGTAGTAGAAGGAGTAGGCTTTCCTCACAATTTAATTTTACGCATGGAAGACTAGATTTTTTTTAAATAGATGGTGTGCAGTAGGTATATTATTTTTGTTTGGGTTTGGGAAAAAGAAATAAAAAAAGTTTGCATTTTTCTGCAAAAGCTAAAAGGTTGACTGACTACGAGCACGAGCAACAAGGAAATTCCTGGGTTTTGCAGTCTGGCTGTTATGCTATACATCTCCTCACACCTCAAGTGTTATGGATTTCGCTCGCGTCTGGTACAAGTTATGTAATACTAATTTACATATTATGGTTTCCATGTAAAGTGGAATGTTCAAAACGGGGATGGCATGGATAGCATTTCTCCTAAATATTATGCCAATATAAAGCTCCGAAATTATATAATAATGATATGGAACCCTAGCTGCCAGGATGAACAGAGAGCTGCTATGTGGATAATATGATCCAATCCACGTTTTGAATTAATTTTTAGAAAAAAGGTTTTTTTAATAGTCGCTACTGTACGTGCAGGGGGAGCAGTAGTGGGTTCGAATTGATGAGAGCTAAAAATTATCGTGTGACTTGTGACTGACTGATTGGGAATTTATTTAATTTCTACATTTTTGCTGAGAGAGGTAAACAAATAAACAAAACCAAAAATGTAAAAAGTGGAATGTTTTATTTAGGGAAGTAAGTAGTAGCTGGTTTTCCGCACAATTTTGTTTTACGCATGGAGAACTAGATATTTAGCTGGTGCAACAGTAGGGAATTTGGGTCGGGTTTGAGAGAAGGAAAAAAAGCATGTTTTCATTTTTCTACAACAGGTTTTGACTGCTGCGGTTTATTGCATGAAGCAAAGAATGCCTCTGCAAAATATTTTTTTGTGCATTAATTAAAGAAACTTGTGTTTGGCTGCTGTCTGGTAAGAACAACGTTAATAATAAAATGGGAACATAATATATTACAGATATGCATGGAGCAGGTCAGCCAGTCAGTCCTTGTGAGAAAAAAGTGTGTGCATGAATGAAATCCTCTCGTAACGTGGGACATCCGTTAAAAATATATACAAAAATAAAGATACCCAGTGGGCGTCACTTACCTCCGCGGAATATATTATGTTATATCCTTTTTTGAGTATCAACAACATCAAGTGACCTCTCTTGCGTATATTTTGTTGTTGTCAGTGGTCACACAATCCAAAAATGACATCACTTTCACGTTTGTACTCCATTCAAACTGACACACTAAAATTCCACCACACATTTCTTTTAAAAACTAAGAACTGAGACAGCCTTATAAATCAAATATTCACTTTCTACCCTCCATCCACCACACCTGCATGCTTATGTTGAGATGGAATTTTTTTACGCCTGGATGATCCCCAGACATCATCATCATCATCATCACGACAGGTGGACTTTATGTGCTAGAAATTTGAGTATTTAAAAAACATTCAAATCCAAATATTTTTTTACTACTAGATGATGAACTTTGATATACTAAAATTTCAAAATGGGTTAGAAAGCAGTAAGTTAGATAAATGTTACTAGTATGGAAAAAGGAAAGTTTTAAACCGGAAATGGCTTAAGAGGGGACAGGTGAACTTGAACATGTGCTTGAATTTTAAGTATATAATTATTTTTTTTTCAAATCCAAATAAATTTTTTTATACTACACAGGTAAAACAGTTTTAAATATATTTTTTATAATGTCCTTACGCGCCATGAAACGTCCTCCTCGAATCCTTGTCGTAGTGGGTGCGCTCGTTTTTCTACAACACGAAAAATTAAATCCTCATTTCTCCATCTAAAATTTTATTTTGTTTTATCCTTTTGAGCACGACATCAATTTACTTACACTGATATCGATAGCCTCTTGACCCCGTCGCTGTCGCGACACGCTCATCAGGCAGTAGGCGTACCCTTTGAAGACATAGTCTTCCCTGGGACGAGAGTCATTCAGGGCGTCACTCTCATCCGAGCTTGGTTTCAAGTTGGCGTCCTCCAGGTATTTGTTGCAGGCGGAGCCATACTCTTGAGGAAGTTTGGGCATTGCATACTTTTTCATTCCGTTAGCAAACCAATTCTAAATAAACAAATGGAGAAACTTTTTTTTTCAAATCCCAGGTGGTGGTTTAATTCTCCCTCTTTTTAAAATGAATTTAATGGTTCCATTTATTTACCCAAACCCATTCTTCTTCGTTCTTTCCGCGTGCCTGCCTTTTGCCACTCCCCGCGCATTTCTCACCCACTGGTACTTCACTTCGGGAGCTCGAATAGTTTCAAACCAACACACTGTCTCGTATGCCGTTTCGCTCAAAAAAATGACATTATTTAAAATACTTAAGGATCATTTTAAGAGGAAAGTTTTTTATTCTTTAAAAACAATGTCATATTATTATCCTTACACGCCATGGAACGTCAGCGGTTTTGCCGGAGTAGCCTTGCTTGAGGATGGAACCCAAGCTGCCAGGAATAATAATAGACCTGCTGTGGATAGCGTGAGCCAGCCCATGTTGGATGGAAATTTGGCGAAAAATTTTCCAAAAAATTTGCTACTATAGGAAACCTCTCGATGGAGGAGTAGAGTAATAATTGATGATGAGGAGAGTTGAAGGTTTGTGTCAGATTTGGATTTTGATGCTAGTGTCGGGATCTTTTATATGGAATCCACATTCTGCTAAAATTTCTATTGAAAATATAGAGGTTATTACGTGTGTACCCATTTTTCTGGATTCCATGGCTTCGTGCGGATTGGTTTCATTATTATTTCCTTATTCCTTATATTGCATATATGATTATGCAACATACTTGTTACATTACGATCAGCAGATCAGCATCACAAAGTTGTATTTGGTGCTGGTGACTGGATCCACCAGCCGGGCTGTTTTACGTAAATCCACAAGAGTGTTAATTTCAATGAGTAAAGTAAAATGTGGCTAAAAATCGGGACATGATCATTAGAGTTTCGAGTAGGTTATTCCTCGACTGAAGTCAAAGATGAAAACTAGATAATGTAGCATTATTAGGGAGGTCAGTAGGTGCGTACTTTTTTATTAGTTTGGAAAAAGTGGATAAAAATGTTGAAACTAGCGTAAAAATAATATACAGCGTGAATTAAAAAGGTTTCCAGTATATGGGGAAATAGCATGGGGAAATTTTTCATAGTTATTGTAGCAAAAGCCAAGGGAACAGCAATCGAATGCCACCTCCCCGCCAGTCGCCAGTCCTACCCCCGCTGGTCGACACTTTCCAGTCGACACCTTAAATTAACCAACCAAGTTGGGTTAACCAACCTAACACAACCGAGCATGATTACCCAAACCGGTTCCAAGAGGTGTCGGGTAACATGTGCTCATATAGCACGCCATGCCATGCAGTAAAAACAAGTACATGATCTCAGAAATGCACTACATGACTCACTACTTGTTGTTCTGTAATATTTTCAAGAAAATTGTGTTGGGGTTTGAAGTCGCCATATATCGTTACTTATAAGTATTTCAAAATATTGTCACTCATGTTGATCAGGGTTCAAACTCCTGTCGACTAATATATTACATGAATGATATACTATGGTGATTACGAGAAAATATAACGGCTTATAACGGTTACCGTTGACCTAATTGTAAGATCAAAACCGACAATTGGTTGAAAAGTGGACGACGAGGCGCTTTAAATGACACTTTAAAGACATTTGCATTTGCATCGTACAAATATCGTGGTGGATGAGGTGTCGCTGGCAGAGATAGTTAAAACCCAGTGATTAAAGACAGATATCCATCCATCCAAACTGGATATATGAGTTTGGACCGGGTATTGGGTATATAGTAAGGGCACGAACATTAAAAATCACATTCTGGGTCAATTAACATTAAAAATTGCACTTCGACATGTTAGAAACTACTCATTGTTTACGAAAGGAGGTAAGTTTACGAAACGGTACTCATTAAAAATATTTTCGCAACTCAATATTTTAAAATTAACGGTTGAGCACAGGAGCCAGTCATATTTGTAAAGGCATGAGTAGTGGTGCACAATTTAATATATTATAATATGGTTTACAAGTATTCCAACGACGAAAAACGTAGACGTTTTTTTTCGTTGTTTCGTAAATAGTAGGCACTCCAGACACTTTAGAACAATTTTGTTTTGTTAAAACCCGGTCCAAGCCCAAACACCCAGCGAACTGATTTTTGGTTGGTGGGTACATACGCGGGTATATACCCAGCCAGTGGTAACCACCCACATGCCATCTCTGCTCGCTAGGCAATCTCTCTTGATGTCGCATCTTCAACAAAGTGCTAAAATAAATATATTGACCCCACTTCAACTAGGTAACCGTTAAAAACTTTTCAGATATACTTGTATATTATTCTGATACGAACCATGATGCGTTGTGTCAATCGACTGTCATTTAAATACTGATTATTTTAACATGGTGATGGTGATAGTATGTTGAAATGCTACGCAACCGTTTTAATGGTATATACGTCAGTCAATAACGGTTATGCCATCGACAGGAATTTAAACGCCTGATTAAAACAGGAAACAAACATTATTATACAGCGTGCAGTTGTAATGCAACCAGCAAGTTTTTGATGCATTAGAAGTTACTTGTCACTTTACTGCAGAATTTTTAAAAGTATTTTTACAATGGCCATATATTTGATATACCCACATTAAATAAACTCCCGTGACGTGTGATGATCTGCTCCCACTCGCCCACTCCGTGAAGAAACCGTCCACTCTCACCCTTGTGGAATTAATTATAAAACATCCTGGTTGATGAGGTGAGGTCATGCTGCACAATCCCATTATCGTTGCCTCTTCAAAACAAAGTGCTCAAATATATATTGAGCCCACTTCAAGGGGAACCGCTATAAAAACTGTTGTTGAGATATATTTGTATATATATTACATATTCTGATACCAACCATCATGAGAGTTGTCAATCGACAGCTATTTAAACACTGATTATTTTAACATGGGCGTGATAGTACATACATGCTCAAATGCTACGCAACCGCGTTACCGGCCGGTTCTTGTTGGATTCCATAATTTTTCAGATCGGCGTTGGTACATGTCGTCAATGGTTATGCCATCGACAGGAATTTGTTTGAACGCTGATTAAAACAGGTAACAAACATTATGATATATAACGTGCAGTTGCACACGGCATGTTATTGATGCATTTTAGAGAGTACTTTTCACTTTATTGCAAGAATTAAACCACATTTTTTTGTTTTTTTTTGCATATTTACAATCGCCATATTATATTATGAATTTCAAATTTGCAAAATAATTCATTTTTTCCACCTGAATGAACACAATTAAATATACTGACATCACTTTTGAAAGGATGCTAGATCGGTGGTCGTCTGCCATTCTGTTTCACGAAATTGTTTTCCGAAAGGGATTATTATGATTTTTTAAGAAGGGGGAACACGTTCTCCTTATACTCTCCCTTGTAGTTTCCTGAAGGATAGTAGCGGGCAACAATGATGGTCGCGTACTTACACTTGGGGTTGTGAGCAAAGCCGTACCCAGCAAATTTACTATCTTTCCAAACCATTTGAGTGAAATGACCCACGGCCCCTCCCAGCGCCTCTTTGGAACAGTCCACTTCACCACAAGCCTTTGGAAAGGGATAGCGTTCGATTTCGCCGTACCACAGGCCCACCGCCTTTACTGCGTCCTTTGCAGGATCGTCACTTCCGAGCCCGGCAAGATTTTCCCCCACCTGGCGCTCCGTGTCGGTTGTCGCGTTCCATTGGTGGACGTCCCTTTCCCCGTGCTTCTGCCATTTATAATGGTAAAATTCGCACTCCTTCGCTAGTCGATCCGCCCAGACTTGAGCACCGTTGTTCAACTAGAAAGAAGGAAATAATGATGATGACATTGATTGTGTGGGGTTTCATGTTTCATGCCGAGTTTTGGTGACAGATTTCAAATTTAAGAAGGGATTTTCAATTATAATACATCAAATATTTGGGATTTTTTACATGTTTATCTAGAGCGCGTGGCTCCACTCCGTGAAGGGCCCGATACTCATTCTCCTTGTCCAGAGCGAGCTTCCTCCAATCTTCACTGCTGCGTCTACAAAAATAAATGAGAAAGTTGATACATGAAATAATTTACCTTGAGGGAGTATTTCAAGAGAAGATTTTGCTATTTTAAAAATATGTTTCTACAGTGAGATTGGATCCAACTCTGAACCTCTGAGCAAAATCCTGATCGATTGTTATGCTAATGAACAATTTGCATTACAAAAGATATTCTAACTAAAAATTTACATAACAAAAAATGTTCTGGAATGTTCTTTGTTATGTAAATTTTTACTTAGAATATCTTTTGTTATGTA
>JAANSN010006555.1:0-10338 GCA_036850665.1 Dicranocentrus wangi | reverse complement strand
ACATTTGTTGGAAATGGGAGGGAGGGTTAAAGTACAGGTAACTACTGGATAGGCTTGTGGAGAAAGGAATGGTGTTTAACTTGATTTTTTTTGCACTTTTTGCTTTACACAGGTTTATGAAGGTAGGAACAAGGAAACGTGGCGTGTTCTCGTGTTACGGCAACTAGATTTTGTTCAATTATAAGGGCAAAGTGCGGAACTGGAGGAGTGGAAGCCGGTTGTGTCTCAAAGCCGCAAAAGTATCTCCAACATTATTCACTAGTGAATAAAGGCTTTATCTTCAAGACAACTCTCACTGGGTGGTCCCATAAGTTTGTGCATTCTGGTGAATGTCATAACCGTTGCTGGAACGTGTCTTTGAAATCTATTGGCTGCAATAATTGTGTCAAAGAAGAGTGAGTAATTCAAAAGGAAAACACCAACAGTGGTTTATAATAGTAACTAGTAAGTTGTATGTGGTTATATAAAGAAAAACTTGTTGAATTCATTTAGAACGAAGATGGGTCGTACGCGGAAAGAAGGAAGTCCAGCCGACACCACTCGCCAACTTGACTCAAAGTCTAAGGCAATTGATAAAGCAAGGGCAAGGGCGGTCCGAGAAACTGCAAAGAAGAGTTATAAGGAAGATTCTGGATCAGACTCTGAGATAGAGAAGTTTGTTGACGAGCCAGCAGACCAAGACTTCTCTGGGGGTGATCCTTCTCCATCCGAGTCCGGGTCAGATTGGGCCGCGGACAGCTCTGGTAGCGAGTATGGAAAGAAAAAGTCTACTAAAGGTCGCGGAAGGGGCAAAAAAGCTGTTGCTGCAAGCCCAAAGAAAGGAAAAGGACGGGGACGAGGTAGGCCAGCAGCGAAGGCAGCTGCTGCCTCCCGTAATGGCAGCAAAAAGGGACCAGCTAAGCGCAGAAGGGATGACTCAGATGAAAGTGAGGAGTCTGACGCTGCAAGCTCGGGAAGCGAGTACGGCAAAAAGGCCAGTCCCCCGAAGCGTGGTAGCACTTCCCGCGGATCCCCTGCAAAGAAAAAGCCAACTGTCTCACCCGCTAGTGAAACTGGACGTCTAAGTCGAGGTCGCGGTGCAAGCTCAAAGTCGTACAGAGAAGTTTCCGAGGATGATTTTAGTGAGGAGGAAGAAGAAAAGAAGCCGGCACCTAAAGCAAAGGCCGAGAAGCCACAACCGAAAAAAGCAAAGGCTAAGCCAAAGCCGAAGGAAGAATCAGAGGAGTCCGAGGGTGAACATTTTTCAGACGCAGTATCAGGAAGTGATGAAGAAAAGGTTGAAAAGCCAAAAGCGAAAAATGCAGCTAAACCGAAATCGAAAGAAGATGCAAAAGCTGAAAGTCCAAAAAAGACTACCAAAAATGGAGAAGAAAAGGATAAACGAGAGAGTGCAAAGAAGGAGCCGAAGGAGGATGAATCTGACAACGAATCTAAGAAATCAGATATTAGTAGTAAAAGTGGGGACAGCGATGGGAAAGCTGCTAAGGATAAAGGCGGAGAGAGTACTTTGAAAAATCGCACGGACACCGATTATTCTTCGATTGATTTTACATGTGACAAAAAATCTCCATCTGGGGATACTTCTAATTTTAAAATATCTTCTTGGAATATTGGTGGGATCAAGGCGTTTTTAAAGGTACCTTCATTCGTCATTTCAAGTCAACCCTTGCATTTTCTGTACTTGTCAGACCAGCAAAAATGTACAATGCAGAGTAATTAATTAATCATTTTAAATCTTTTGTAGAAAAATGGATTGGACTATATTAAGAATGAAAGTCCAGATGTTCTTTGTCTACAAGAAATCAAATGTAATGAGAAAACAAAACCTGAAGAAGTTCAAACCGTCGATGGCTATCCCCACTTGTATTGGTGTTTTTCTGACCAGGCAGGAATGCACGGTGTTGCCATTTTCTCTAAAACTGAGCCTGTTAGCGTGAAAAATGGACTCCCTGCTGAAGATGACGATTCGGATGACGTGAAGTCCTCGAAGGAAAAGTTTAGTAAAGAAGGTCGATTGATAACGGCAGAGTTTGAAAAGTTCTACCTCATTAATGCTTGTAAGTGCAGATGATTCAGGATTCTACTAATTGCGGTTGGTTAGACGGTGGTCAAGTATAATTTTCAAAAGATGGTGTTGTATTATCATTCATTTCTTCATTTTGCTAGACGTGCCCAACAGTGGCCGTGGAGAAAAAACAGATGATCATCCCAAGGGGTACCCCCCAAAGATTATCAATGGCGAGAGACAAAAATTTGACGAGATGTTCCGTGCATACATCAAGAAGTTAGAGGAGAAGAAACCTGTTATTGTAACAGGGGACCTGAACGTATCTCATAAAGAAATTGGTAAATGCCAAATAAGTTGTAGAATTTAATTCTTTCTTACTGTAGCTTAAATCGCATACAGAAACTTAACTTTTATCGCTTTCAATGTAGATCTGGCGAATCCAAAAACAAACGAGCGCACAGCCGGTTTCACCAAAGAAGAACGAGAAGGCATGTCAAAACTATTGGAAGAAACCACCCTCTTTGATGCATTCCGTGATCTATATCCTGATAAAAAGAGCTCGTTCACGTTTTGGAGCTATATGCATAATGCCAGACAAAAGAACGTTGGCTGGAGGCTTGATTATTTTCTAATGTCCGATAAGCTTCGTGATTCCCTCTGTGAAAATGTAATGAGAACTGAAGTATATGGCTCTGATCATTGTCCCATTGTTTTGTTTTTGAAAGTGTAGCTTGATTCATTGTAACTTGCAAATGTTACCCAGCCCATGTTTTTATTTCCACTGTTGATTAAATATACTTATTAGCACGGCTTGTTTGTGAAATGTAAAAGTGAATGGTCACTCTAAATTTCGAGGATTTGTATTAAATGATAATTAATATGCTAAGAAAATCTGAGAATACAATACATCTGTAGTTTTTACTTTAGCAGAGATGTTACAGAGGTATACAAAAGCTTGTTTAAAGTAGCTTCTGCAATTGCAGAGTTTGACATCAAATCAAACAGTTGAATTGAGCACCATTATTGTTTGATAGTTGTGTAATGTTTAGTTAACCTCAATGCACATGACTGGACACTTGCAACTACATTTAATTGAACATGATTTCAGTTTGTAGACTTTTTTGTTTGCTATTAAGTCTGATAAGGGATGGAATTGGTAAGACTGAATGAAGGAAGGACGCCGATGATGGAAGGAGTTTGAATTTTAAACCAGAACAAAAAAGTCAACAAGGGTTTTGATTTGTGTAAGAAAGCAGTTGTATAGTCTTTTTCCTATACGATGAAATGAAACCATATATACATTACTTATTAGTTAAAGTTAACGTGTCCTTTCCTTTGTCAGTGCATTTATAATTTGCACTGCACTTCATAAAACAAGAGTGGAATGTTAAGTATAGTTAGTTGGGTAATATGCAGCAGCAGCATCATAATTGGTGTTTTATTTTGGTACGTCGGTAAAAGATGATAAAGAACAAAAATTTACATTAATGTTTATCCATGATTCATACGTCGTCAGTAGAATATCGTTGCCTCTTCTCTTATTTACATGTGTAATGTATGAAATAAGTTTCCCTAATCATTAAACATCTTGTGGATATACACTTTAGTGAATATAACGTAAGACTATGTTAAAAGCAACACAAAAACGTAGATTGTATGAAATGCATGTATCTTTTAGTTGAGATGATGAGAATAATAATAAAAAGTGACTACTCTCTCATGATGGGCGCAGTGTGATACGGAATAACACGGGTTTATTATGATTTACGGAGAAAACAAAACGGGCGAACGGATTTACATGATGTTAACAGATGATGACAAGAAGGTTTCAAAAAGCCTAAACTAATGTAATGGATCATATTACCTAATCTAACTTTTCAAGAAACCTAACTTATTGGGAATGTAAGTAAATATTAGTCCCACAGTAAATTCGAAATTGCAAGTGATGAATTGTCATGAAACGTTACGAATGATGTTATACCGGCGGAGTCAACCAAACCATATAATACATAATGTTTCCAAGATTATATTTTTATGCTTTGCCTTCTTTGATTCTCGACCACAGAGGTACCTCAAACAAACTATGTAGTACTAATAATAATACCAACTGATACTCGAATCACATTTTTAGTAATTTCCTAAACAATATTATGGATTTGACAAATGTATACAAAGTGCACATAAAATTTTAAATTGAATATTCAAATAATTATGAAAACTTCTGCGTATTTAAAGTCTAACTATATAAGTCTTCATCATCTTCTTGGAAGTTTCCTCCTTGCCCCTGAGGATTTCCCTGCCCAGTTGGTTGGGTAGATGACGGAAATCTGCATGAAAATACAAATTAAATACAATAAATTCAAGTTCAGAACTACCTACTAACCCTTGTTCAAATGAAAGGATGAATGCACAAAAGTTTGGAGTATTACCGGAAATTATTTCCAAATCCTCGTGATTGCTGAAGTGTCTGAGCGAACATCTCATACTTTCTAATGTCATTATCAGAGACCGATCGTCTGGCAAACTTCATTGCTTCTTCAAAGTGAGCTTTCGTAATTTCTGGTACTGGATCATCGTCGTCAGTCTGAAATCATATTGATTTGTGCATATATTCGATTTTGATATCTTTGTTCATTATAAAATTGAAAAATGAAATAAAACTTACATCCATTGCAGCAGCAGCATCTGGGTTCTGTGCTCGTTCTTTTTCTCTTCGAATTTCGGCCTCGATAGACTGACGAATAGCTAATTTGCAGGCACGCTGACAAATTTCTGTAATATCAGCGCCTGAAAAACCATGTGTAACTTTAGCTAAGTAAGGTAATTCCAAATCCTTTGCGATGGGAGACTTTCTCAGATTCGCTTTGAAAATAGCTTCTCGGGATTTATCATCAGGCAATGGGATGTAGATAAGCTGATCCAGACGACCAGGACGAAGAATAGCAGGGTCAATAATATCTTTAAAAGTACGATTTATTAGTAAATTAATTAAATAAATAAACTTAAATTCAAGAAAATAGAGAATCCAAATTAACTTCTATCATACCTGGTCGATTCGTGGCGCCAATGATGAAGACATTTTTCTTTGCTCCCATACCATCCATTTCTGTTAAAATCTGATTGATAACACGATCAGCTGCACCACCAGCGTCACCGACGTTTCCACCTCGAGCTTTGGCGATGGAATCCAATTCATCAAAAAATAGCACGCATGGTGCTGCGGCCCGAGCTTTGTCGAAAACATCCCTAACGTTAGCTTCAGATTCTCCAAACCACATTGTAAGAAGTTCAGGGCCTTTAACGGATATAAAGTTGGCTTGGCACTCATTAGCAATCGCCTTTGCCAATAAGGTTTTACCACAACCTATAAAATATTTAGTTATGGATTATGTATGCTCTAAGAAAGGTTAATGACATGGCACTTAAAATATTGCATAATTTTAAAACCAACCTGGTGGGCCGTAAAACAACACACCCTTCGATGGCTGCATTCCAAACTTAAGAAACTTATCTGGGTATTCCACTGGATACTGTACCAACTCTTGCAACTCACGCTTGACACCTTCCAGCCCTCCAATATCTTCCCATGAGATATTTGGAACCTCAACAACAGTTTCACGAAGTGCACTGGGACTGCTCTTGCCCATAGCGTACTGTTAAAGCAAAAGGAAAAATGTAAAGCCTGCTTTTTGCAACACTGAAATTACAATATTTATTGATAGTTGTTGCAATTGACTTACCCGGAAGTTGTCCATTGTAACTGCAAGAGAGTTAAGAACCTCTGCGTCAATTTGGTCATCTTCAAGATCAATAAGATCCATTTTCTCTCGAATTTGTTGTAGTGCAGCTTCTGAGCATAGAGCGGCCAAATCGGCTCCAACGTGACCGTGACTTTCTGCGGCAATCTAGATGATAAACATGATGATTGAAATGAAATATTGAAACATTAAGGATACAATCAACTCCATTTATACCTTTTCAAGATCAACATCATCGTGCAGTTTCATGTTCTTGGTATGAATTCGGAGAATTTCCAACCGTCCAGTTGCATCTGGAATGCCAATATCTATTTCACGATCAAATCTTCCGAATCGACGAAGTGCCGCATCAATGGAGTTAGGCCTATTTGTAGCAGCCATTACGATGACGTGGGACCGTTGTTTTAGCCCATCCATCAAAGTCAATAGTTGTGAAACAATACGACGCTCAACTTCACCGTGAGTCTACAGAATTTTAAAGTCAACAGTTCAATTTGTATTAAATGCAATTCTTCTAATTTATAATTGATTATTTGCTTCACTCCGAAATACCTTTTCACGTTTTGGAGCGATTGCATCTAACTCATCAATAAAGATAATTGAAGGAGAGTTTTTCTCGGCTTCTTCGAATGCCTTTCTAAGATTTGACTCAGATTCTCCTGCCAGTTTGCTCATTATTTCAGGTCCGTTGATAAGGAAAAAGAACGCCCCAGTTTCATTAGCCACGGCTCTGGCAATGAGTGTTTTTCCTTGTTAAGAAAAGTCAAGTTAAAATCAATGATGGCAATGGGCAATGAGTTCATTCTTTTACACATCCTTTGGTTATTCGATTCGTATTTCCATTAATTAACTAGCAATTAATGCCTAATTTACCTGTTCCAGGAGGTCCATAAAGAAGAATACCTCTAGGAGGCTTTACACCAATAGCCTTAAAGAGACTGGGATGACGTAAAGGTAGTTCTACCATCTCCTTAATTTGTGCAAGTTGTTTTCTGCAACCTCCAATATCGTCATAACCCACAGCGCTTAAAGCTTCCTCTTCTTCTTCCCGTTTAATTGGATCACCTTCGCAATGAATTATTGTATCCGGAGCTACAATACAAAATGGTGATGGATCTGTCTCCACAACTTTAAATTCAACGGCTCGCATTCCACCACGGGCAATGAATACATCTCCTTTATGAATGGGACGGTAAGCTTCCAAGAAGTAAGGCTTCAAGTAGACATCAAAAAGATTTCCTGTAAGCCCTTCCACTGTGTCATCTATTGGAAGAATGTGAACTCGTTTGCCGTACTGCACGTCAGGACAAGACTGAATGGAAACTACGTCTCCGAGCCTAACGCGAAGATTGTTCCGCACAAC
The DNA here is from genome assembly GCA_036850665.1 of Dicranocentrus wangi. Lineage (NCBI taxonomy): Eukaryota > Metazoa > Arthropoda > Collembola > Entomobryomorpha > Entomobryidae > Dicranocentrus > Dicranocentrus wangi. The sequence goes on along the minus strand of JAANSN010006555.1, from coordinate 3,209 downwards.
ACGGTTCATCAAGATTTTATCATCAGGACACTTCTCATCTGAGAGAACAATACAGACAGTTTCACGACGTCTTTTGCCCTTAAGTAACACTGTGTCTCCCCGAAATATGTCCAAGGCATCCATTTTTGCCTGTAACCATACAACACAATTGAAATTCAAGATTCAAGCATAATTGTACAACCAACATATAATAATCTGACATTAATAAACATTTTAATTAGGTCGTGGCCGCGTCTTCGTTCGCCTGTACCTGAGACAATGCAACCACCGAGTTGTCATCTGACGGCGCCTCCTCAACAATAAGCCGATTTGGCTTATCTTTCTTCTTCAAAATTGCTTCGGCTAAATCTTCACGACTGCACAATTTCAAAACAAAATTATAACTAAAATAATCAATCAAAATCGACAGCCACGTTTCATTTATAAATGCCTCTTCAAAATTCTTACCCTGCCATGATTAGTAGTATTCACCCACGGAACGTGTAAGCACTTTCTGACGGTAGTATGTAAACTCTTGAGATTTTGATTTTAGGGCTGTGGGTGTCACTAGTCCGATTAGTGCTTCTTTTTAACTGGTTGATTTGAATCTTCACTTCGCACGGTATGCTGGTTTCTGCTGCGCTATCTGCACAAAACAAAACAAATCAGAAACTATTATTATAGCCTCTTAAGATTCTCTATCAAACCTTATAGAATAGATAACTCCTCCGACCAATACACAATACTAACAAATCCACAACGTACTTGTGACGTTGGACGTGACTTGACTGTTTAGGAATAGGATGTACTACTGGCTAATTCATATTCCATGCACAAACTTCAAAATAAATGATGAATGACGAGATGACGACTAAAGCTTTTTTTCAGCAAATACAACAAACGACACTGGTGACTGGTACCCACTGGTGACCGCTTAACTAACCATAGCGACTATCAACTGACGATAAGCCTACACCCCCATGCATGGAATTACAATTTACTCCTGATGTAAAAGAACGGACGACCCACCATCGACCAACAGTGGCCACAGTCCATCACCAAACCAATTAATACTCCGACTTTTAAAACCGTTTGTAATTTGTACGGTCTACTTTTACGTATACCTCCAAGATATTCAGTACTTGCTTTGGTCGTCTCTCAAATCAAAAATATGCTAATTTCACATCCATACATTTCATTACGTATATGACGTATTTGTTTGTTAATGTTTTGGAATATCAAGTAAAACCGACTAGCTAGCTAATAAATGTTCAATGTTTGCATGTGTCTAAATCTAAACATTGATAAAAGTTAATTTTGATGAAATAATGCAACCCAAAAAAAATGTAATTTTTTAAAAGACTAACCTGTCACCTGTTTATTATTATACTCCCCAAAAGATTAGGATATAAGAAAGGATCCCTTCCACTCAAGACTCCACTAATTTTTGCCTCTTGCCAACTTGGAAAGCACCAAAACCACAATGAATGAATGCATATATGATTTCACTATGAAAATTCGCATCAGCCGAGCCAGAGAGCTGAGCTGTGTGAGCTGACGACGATTGACGATGACTTTCAATAAATCCAACCCTGACTCTGTATATTATGAACCTCGTAATTATCCGTATCCTATCCTTTCTTTCTTCTACGTATCCGTAATTATTATCATCATTTATATGACGAGAATTAGTGGGAAAAGGGCTAGAAAACGTAACGTACCAGTATTAAATCCTATATTTGCGAAATCCTAAAGGCAAGGATAATATCGTCGTGAAGATGAAGATCTAGTATTTCTCCGGCTTTCGTACTTCTTCTGATGCTGAGCTGATGATGATGCGACTATTATATTGAGTCCTTCTTTATTCTTCCTCTCCGTTCCTGTCACTAAAATATCTTCCTTCTTCCCTTTTGCTCCGCTTCTTCCTAGCTGTCCGAGACGAAAAAGAGCAAAGGAAACTATCAAATCATCATCATCCACATCCACATAATATCCATCCAGCCAGCACGAATGAACAGCTCAGCTCTCACACACAACGTCACTCTCTTCTGATCGGATACACAACGTCCTTATGTACGTATTTACTACGTACTCTACAATAATTCGCTATATGTACAAAAGTTGATTGCACTTCTTGCTGAGTCAGTCAAGGCGCATCCAGAAAGTACGACAAGTCTAAGTGTCCAAAAAAACTGTCAAATTAAATACACGGATTTTTAATACCTTAACAAAGTGAGGATTTTAATTAATGGTTTCTGGGATAGTTATAGGCTGTTGGGGTTGTATTGTAATGAAATGAATGATTTTCGGGAAATTAATGTTGAGAGTTTTGGGGATAGATGGCTAGCAGGGTTTGTGAAAGAGCCTCTCAATTTGGTTGTGTACGTGTATTTAGCGGATGAGGAGAGTGCACTGAAAGAGGTGATATTCGAGAGCGGAGGTGGGATGTGGATGGACGTGAGTTTTATTCTGAGAGGTGGTGGGATGGGATATATACTGAGTCATGGCTTGTTACTTCTTACTTACTTGCACAATAAGAAGGGAATTATTGTACTGTTCGCTGTTCGTGTCGTGCTAATAAAAAGAAGTGTATAATATGATGGGAATAATGGAAATATGGGAAGCAGCTTTTTAGTAATATGCAAAATCCATATGTATGAGGTTGTGTGTGTGTAAGGCAAGGAAGGATGGTTTTTATGGATATTTTGTTGCTTTTGCTTTTATGTATCTGTCTTGTATCTGGTGGGGTTGTTGATTTTGTAAATGGAGAAACGAACTAAAAGGACGAGTTCCCTTGTCATTAGTACTTACGTATCTTACTCGACTCGGCTCAGCATTTTGTGAAGTTGAGTTTTGCAATTCATTTTGGATTTTTTTTGGATTGCGTGTATCTCTTCTCTTCTTCGTCTCGGTACTTATATTCGGCATTTCTGTCAGTCAGTACTCGGCCGGGCGCTTGTTACTTGCTGGGGGTTAGGTTAGGTTACGCAATAAGGATATAATAGTTCCTTACTTCCATGTCGAGAATCTCCATCTGCGTGTAGAATGTTTCACATTTTCACCCTTGTTTTTCTACTGTCATCAATATCAAGCCTTCATATCATCATATCATGATTCATGATGATTTGATGATATATTATGCTATATGATAATATGCTTATGCTACTTATTCATCATCAGCATTCAGCATAAATTCTTATGTAAGTATTCACCAACAATGCCAATTACGT
>JAANSN010006554.1:0-10338 GCA_036850665.1 Dicranocentrus wangi | reverse complement strand
TGGGTCCACTGTGAAAGGATGCCATGTGCTTCCGGAGGATGATCTGGTTCGAAACGTGAAGCCCGCAGACCTCACACTGGCACGTGTGACGTAAGCGAACCGGAACCCTTTCCCCGCTCGTCATCGCCTCCTTCTTCTCCTCCTCGCTGTAGTGGCTCCACAAGTGGTCCCGCATTTTTGAGGATTTCTTGATCACCGGTCTCCCGCAAATGTGACATGGGACCCGCCTGCATTCCGAGGACGGCTTATCTACCACTCTTCTTCGGTGAACTCGATTAACGTGAGCTTTTAAGGCGTCCAAAGTAGGCTTCACCGTGCCACATTCCCGGCATTTCGTTAGACTGGTGTGCTGGCGGAGCACGTGGTTCCGGAGAAGCTGCTTCGAGTTGAGAACCACTTGAGAGCACTCGGAACATTTGAACAAGTTGCCTTTCTCCCCCTCTGCCCCCTCCCCCTCCAACTTGACCATTGTGACGTGAAAGTATTTGTAGTTGCCCGTGGCGGACTCGAAGTATGCCCGATTTCGGATTTTCCCGTGGGCATCCTCGTAGACGGCGCTATCCTCCTGCTCGCTGTCTGCTGAGCCCGATCCCGCCGACCCCACGTCGTCGTCGTCCACTTCCACATCTGACGAGATTAGTGACTTTCCTGGTGGAACATAATCTTCGTCTTTCGTCCTCCAGTGCTCCGGGATTGGTACTTCTTCCACGTCTTCCTCCTCCCTCAGCGACTTTTTAATTCTTTCCCGAGTTAGGGCGCTGGCTCGCTTTCGCCGAGAACGGCTCTGTCTGGAACTGCTACTACTACAAATTTGATTATTATCCTCCTCATTCCAGCCACTGTCACAATTGGAATTGGATGATTCATCCCAGTTGTTGTCTTCATTCCATTTCGGTGGCGGCGGAGTAATTGGTCTTGGCGATGATACTACTGCTGATGCTGGTAGTGGTTCTGGTTCAGCAGGAGATGGAGGCGGAGGTGTGCTCGGGTGGTGGTTCCTCGCTAAATATAAAATAACCTTCTGGAAACTCATCATCGTCATCTGCTGCTGTGGACTCCTCCTGCTTCTTCGTGGAGGTTTTTATTATTACACTTTTGTTTGCCACCTACAAAAAGCAAAAACGGCAGGTATTGTTTTAAAAGTGGACATCACGATGAGGAATGAAACAGGGATAGGATACATCTTCTGTTAATTACATAATTAGTTCACACCTTCTTCTCTTTTAATCTATCGGCTCTGGCTCGCTTCAGCTGGGAAAAGATGCGTTTTCGACGCCTAGGCGGTCTACCACCGCGACCACCAAGCTGACGTTGTTTCATGCAAGGCTTCACACATTGAATCAGTTTGTCCCTCGGATTTTTACCTACGACTTCATCTGCAATTTCCAATTAAATGAAGAATTTTTCAGGAATTATTAATTAAATTGTGTATTTTTTACTGCCAGCAGCACCAATAATGACCAAATTTTTTACGGCTTATTACTTCCGAGCACAAGAGCCCTCGTAAAGTAGAATCTCTCATCCCCCTGATACACCCCATTCGCCTGAAAAGCCTCCTCCGACCTCCTCCACTTGTCCTTCAACTCCGCTATCCCTCCTTCTATCACCTCCAGCAACTTGTCCACCTTCCGCTGCAGCTCCAACAGGGGCACCAGCTCCTCCTTGCAGGCCCCACAGAGGGGCACCAGCTCACCACTCCTCAAGTCCCATCGGTACCGTTCCCGATTTTGACGAATTCGAAAGGCTCTCAACAAGTAGTTCCAGATGACTACAGGATCCTCCACATCCCCTTGTCTGGTGGTTTCCACCTCCTCCTCCTCCTCCTCCTCCCCTTCCTGTTCCACCTTCACAACAATAGTGGCACAAACCAGACAGATGGAGGTTATTGGTGGAGGTTCCCGGACGTGGGTTTGAGCTTGACTCCATTATTATTTTCGAACAAATTCCAAAATACTTCCGAGCTTTGTGTGGTTCTGTTCTGAAGCTGGACGTTAACTCCAAACTCCACAATCCACCAAATCATCCTACCTATATCACATCATCACCTGTGTTTTGTTTTGAAACAAAACAATTCCGAACTCATTACCTCCATATGGGACCTCAGATATATGAGCTTGGGGTAAGGTGATACAAAAGTACTACATCTTAAATATTTGCACTCTGAAACAGCTAGTCCCCCCAGCTAAAATGAACAAAGTTAAAAAAGCAGGCATGCATATGCATACATATTATTATGAAGCAAGAGAAAGGATCAGGCTCTGCTGGTGGGGCTGGAGTTAGTTGGAGGAGTCCACTCCAGCAGACTCCTCCTCCCCTCCTCCTAACTTGACTATAACGGCACTGACGACGATATGACGTGACGACTCTTTTTTCTTCTCCCTCCCTCCCATTCTGTCCCAAGTTTTGAGTTTTTGGCTACTCAAAACCCCGCAAACTTTTTTGCACTAAAAAGTTAATAGACACGGGTGAAAAGCCTTTCCATTCCATCCCATCCTTTTAAGTTTATATTTAAAAAATGAGTTTTTTTTACCTCCTGTGCTCCTAGTCCATTCATCATCCATTCCCGTCCTTTAGAGAAGTTTTTTGTGGTGTGGTGTGCTATATATTACAAGTTTTATATAAAATTATAATAGAATAAATATTCAGGCTAGCCATTGGCATTAACATCATCATCATCATCATCATAATGAAAATGTAGAATAATATGTGTTGAAATGATTTAGAGATTTTGCTTTTTTTTTGGGTACATGTGCAGTGTGCAGCAGCAAATCGAAATCATGTGTGCACCAAACCAATCAGGTATCATCATCATATCATAATGCATCACTGTACTACTTTTACACAAGTAAAATAATATATATGATTTTTTTGAAACAATCCATTTGTCCATAATATTGGGGCGTTACTATTATGAAGAAGAAGCCTAGAGACGAAGAAATAAAATATTATTAGCTATGCAGCCGCCGCCGCCGCCGTCAGCAATCCTGGAGAGAGGAGATAAGATGCCAAAAAAATGCAAATATAATACTGCAGATTAAGCGAAGAAATGGTTAGGATGGATGAATAATATGAGCTCATGGTACTCGTCGTGGGCTTCATTTTTCGTATAGCTTAATCTACACATCTCTCATTTCGTCGTCTCGCGGATGTTATCATATATGCATCTAATTGATTTGGCCTTCACCTTTTTTCTTCTTCTTACTTTCATGCCAGGTGCCATGCCTGCCATTACTGTCACACCACTCCACTCACAGTCAGATTTGAAATCTTGAAGGGGACGCTCGCTCACCGTCTTTTTTTAGTGTGCTACACTACCCTTCCAGCCAGAAGAGAGTTGAAGTCTATACAATTTCACTCCTGAGCGCTGTTTCATCCCTCCGTTTCTAATCCAACCTCTCTCTATAATTATATTTTTAGCAGTTTAAAATTTCGGATAGTTTCTTAACAATACTGAGGAGAAATAATATGAGCAAAAGACCAGCCATAAGTGTCACTGAAGGAGGAGCAGGAGGGACTATGTAGTAAGTCCAAGTTTGACTTTTTCAAGAAGCCCAAGCAGCAACGCTCCAAATATCAGGAATATGGTCCCGGGCTCACAGAAAATCTGAGGAGCATCAAGAGCTCATTCTTGGAAAATGGTGGGGATGTGAATGACGCCTCCATCTACGAACACCAGCTTGACGCCGTCCTCAAAACTCGAGCAATGATTGAGGGAGAGCCGTTTGACGACGAGCCCGTCAAGCCAGTGTTGATTGTCGCTCCCACCGGCTCCGGCAAGTCGGGCATGATTGTGCTCCTCCCCTATGTCCTCTCCTCCCGCAAGGTGCTGGTGATCACCCCGTCCAAGGAGATCACGGAGCAGTTGGCCGTCGCCTTTGGCAAGAATCGGAAAAAGGAGTCCTTCCTCGAAATTGCTGTGGGGGGTTCCGACATGACGGAAAAGGACAAGAGGGATTTGCGAGATGCATGTGAGCACGTCACGGTGATCCGGAATGCCAAGGAAATCATTTACGAGAGCATTGGGAATCTGGTGATTGTCAACGCACAAAAGTTTGGAGGGAAGAGTGGAGCAACGCTCAATGCGACCTATGGGAAAAAGGAGGTGATCGACGATGTCAAGGAGTTCTTTGCTCATTTCGATACCCTTCTGGTGGACGAGGCTCATCATTTCCCGGCCAAAACGTGGAACGATATTGTGGAAGCTTTTAAGGGTCCAGCATACGGGGACAAGGTTCGGAAGAAGATCATATTTCTGACTGCGACCCCCAGCCGGATGAGCAAGGGGAAACCGGTCAAGATTTTGGAGGAGCAGAGGGTCGCTTTTAAAATATCCCTGGAGGAGCTGGAAGGTATATATATATATATAATTTATAATTTTTAAAAAATTGTATTGAGTATTGAATGTGATTAAAATTATGCAAAAATGTTTATACATTTCAGGTAAAACAATCCGGCGCTCGAGATTCATCGAGCGGGAGGGTTATCACGACGTTGAAGACTACGAGGTCCTCGCCCGCGACTTGAAGGAACTCCTTGGAAAAAATAAAAGGGCCGAGGACCGCATTCGCAGACATCAGGCGATGGTTTACGTCCGCACCAAAGACGACGCGCTAGAGCTCGCCCGAGGACTCAACCTTGCGAGAGGTCGGGAAAACTTTGCACTTGCAATATTCGCACGCCCCTCCAAAGAGAAGGATGTGGAGAGTTTCAACGCGGGGGAATACCAGGTTGCCGTCGTGTGCGGGTCGTCTCAAGGAGGGCTATGATAACTCCAACGTGAGCCTGGTCGCCATCCTCAAGAACATGCGGTCCCGACCTGCCTTCAGCCAGTTTGTGGGGCGGTGCCTCAGGATGAGCAAGTTCAAGGGGGGCAACAATAAGCAGGTCAAGGACAGGACCACGGCGCTCATTCTGTCCTACACGGGATTCAAGCAGGGGCGACAGTGGGACGAGTTTGAGAATTTGGCGAGCAGTGATCCCGTTGTTGATGACGATAATGAGGAGGAGTTTTATTATGAGTAATGATATGGAAGAAGGAGGAGGAGGAGGAAGGGAGGGGAGGGAGGCATGGAGGAGGTGATGGGATTGATTCTAAAAAGGTTCCACAATATAATACGTTATACCGTATATATACTATTATACCATCTTTGATTTTTGCGTTTAAATATATCATGTCTGGCTTGATTTTTTTTTAAATTAGAAAATAAGTGATTAATTAATTAATTAACTTAACACTTTTGATTTGTTCTTATTGTTTTCTGTCATATATAGTTCCCAAGAGGCAACATTATTATAGGATCCACTTGCGCTATCTACTAATAATCGAGATGAGACCGGAGATTCAATATGAAATCATACAATATATTATTATACGATATATATTTTGTGAAATGTGTGTAAAATCATCATGTCCATATAATTATGATAATAATTTTATCATCATCTTCGTGGATATCCGGTTATAGTGGAAACTTTTAGTTAATTATTAATTCCTTTTTTTCTAGCTTTTAACATTTGATAATTGAATTGAAATGACTTGGATGAATATGAATATGAAATTTTTTTTATTCGTATCATATGGACGTGTCATCATGGCATGAGGCCAATATCATATAATATAATTTTTTTGCTTAATACAAAAAATATACTTTTTTGTGGTTGGTATTGTGTTTAATTGTTAAATTTCCAATGAAAAGTTAAAAATAAAAAAAATGATATATTCAAATGACATGACAGGAAATGTAGCAAACTCATTATTGGAAAGATGTTTCGTATTCTAAAATTGGCTTTGTGCAAAGGATTTTTGGAAGCACATATGCGCGTGAGTTTCATCATGAAGCAAAAGCAACAATTATTGATGAAAATTGTGAGTTTATGGGGTAATTATAAGATGATCATGAGGATGCCGATGGGATGAGTTTGAAAATGTTATATAATATATATTCTTCCGAAGAATATATGTATTCAATGCATATATTTATTTACCAATTTTGATAATTATAGTAATTAGGAATTATACGACATTCTTGTCATCCTTCTTTCTTTGCAAGTATACAGCTGCGTTAATAAACTCTACTCATATATATTCCAATAGAGTCTATTTTTTTAAAATCGGAAACCCTTTTTAAACACATATTTTCTTGGTATATCAGCTCACCGCATTTCATAGTCAGACAAAAAAGTTATTGGAGAAAATCAAATTAATTTGAAATTTACTGTATAACTCCATGATACAACCATTAAAGTAGTTGCTGATTTTTCTCCCTTGCAATTTCTCCCTGAACTTCAGCTTCGCTTATTGACTCTTCTTCTTCTTCTTCTTCTTCTTCCTCTTCTTCGCTTGAACTTCTAGAATCTTTCGCCTTAAAAGGGTTTTTAGTGGATTAAAATACATTATTCTTTTTAAAAATATATATACTGGAAGGAAACTAAAACTAATAGCTCCTCTGAATGCTTTCTAATTGTAAGTTTATATAGCTGTCAATAATAATATGTCATAGTATATTTTTCACATACTTTTTCAATGGAGGAAATGGCAGACCGGGCAGTTTTAATAATAAAATAGGTCCAAAATACATGTAGTCCAAGGAGCATTAACACTAGACACAGCAGGAAAGCCATGCCATATAGAGAGAGTACACCAGTGGAATATCCACTCTCCAGATACCTTAAAGCGACAAAAAAATAATTTAATAATAATAGCCTTCAATTTCAATATAATGCTTATTAGAAATTTTAGTTTTATGCAAATTAAGCACTACTTCCTTCCACACACCTGTAGATAACTTGATGGGGGAAAATGAGCAATCGAGTTACGACCCAGACCAGTGTGAAAACCACAAAAATCCCCGTCGCCAACTTGTTTCGCTTGCAATAATTAGCCACCTTTGCAGACTACAAACAAGGTAAGTAAAAGATGCACAAAAAATCGTATAAAAATTAATTAATTTAATATATATTTCATTTTCCTTATGTATATAATTCTAATGTGATGTTGGGCGGGCGCCATTAATTATTTGCCATTGACATCCGCATACACATACCTCCAGAAAGACATCGCCAACATCGTGTAATAGGAATCCATAGGGGCAACACCGGGTTAAATTATACGACCACGAGCTCACCAGCAGACTAATGGCGATGCAATGATGAACAACCATTTCCCAGTAGTCTTTCCGTTTGACGTCGGAGTGAAGAGTGATGAGGAGGCTGATAAACTCTCCGCCAGTGAAACAGTAATACCACCATATGTCATTTGATATTCCCTAGAGAGAAGAAAATATTTAGTAGTTCACGTGGTTAGCTAGTGGCATTTATAATAAATGGAAATGAATCAAAAAGTGTGCTTTAATAAGCTATGTCGTGTGATTATTGATATGATATGTATATGATAAATGATTTCTCACGTGATAGGGGTAGTCTTTCCACGCCTGCGTTATATCCCATAACCAAGGCTTGTCCCACAGTACAAATAGGCCAAACGTCGTAGCAGAAATGTAGCAAATCAATCGCCACCTTTATACATATATTTTATCAAATTCATTATTAATAAAGAATTTAAATAGGAATGGTATGGAAAGCAGGAAATATTATACATTTTGCTTTTACATGTGTAAATTGTAAAAACTGTATTGTCTTTCAACTCAACTTACCCACTCTCCATAAACTTGACTAAATCTGATGGTTTTTTATCCGCTGCGGCTCGTCTTCGCAACCATCGCTCAATTACCCGTGACTCCAGTCCTGTCTGATCCGAAAGGGACTGCACTTGTTTGTGATTTAATGATGATAATGATTTTGGACCCGAAGACCTGTAAGCCTTTTCCAGCTTCAAGACCACGGCTTCAGTTGATGAATCCGTGGTCGTCGAGCTACATGGTAAATCTAGTATATGCGCATTTACTCGTCGGGAATTGTCTTTGACGCCTAATTGTCTTCCAAGCGGGAGTAAAATATTCCTGAAATATTTCGCATTCCTCATATTATGTCATTTTATATTTTTTAAACACGAGTGAATCAAAAAATGCCAAGAATTGTTCTATATAGCATACCTCGCAACAAATTTTCGCACATAGACGAAGACCACCGCTGCAAAAATCCAATATACCATTTCCATCTTTTTCGGGTGGTGAGCAGCATGATAATGATGATGGACTTGATTGGTCAATGGCAATAACGTCAGTGGTGAGTCTGCTACTGTCAAATCACCACTGTTGTTAAATTCTCCTAATTGAAAATCTTGAAATGACAAATTCTTGTTGCTCAACGTGGTAAAATTATTGTCGAGGCAGTTGGGTAATAATGATAATTGTGGAAACGAGGAGACTTTACAAAATAGAAAAGTCTCTGCTGGACTTCCCGACATGTTGCAAAACAAGGGAAAAATTGATTATTGGCTAAAAATACGCTTGTTTTATTATAATATTTTAATAGCCCGTGAAGAAGAATTTTTCGACAACTAGTGAGCTCGAGCTCCTTGTCTGGCTGCGCTCTGAAATGAACTTGGTAGATATGTAAAAAACAAGCAGGAAAAAACAAGTCTTTTAGAAAAATGAATTGAAGGATTACGTTAAATAATGGATTCACAATAATCATTTACTATATAATGCTTTGTTACAAAGTCAGAGTGAATTACGAAATACAATCCGAATAAAAGCAAGATTTTTAACAATAATTACGAAAACCTGCCTGGGAATGGGAACTTTTCCTCAGATCCCATTTTTTTTCTCTTCACATGCAATTATTATCCATTTGCTATTGCTAAAATTGCCTGTTCTCCGGTTCGGTATAATATACAAAACAACTTACTTTTACATGTAATGTAATCATGTGCAATCATCCAAATTATTCAAAACTGATCTCAGAGATCTATCTGTTCGATTTTATGTAAGTAAATTCCCTTTTCTTCTCCTTATTATTTTACTGTGACGAAATCTGCGTCTGCTACTTATATTACGATTTTTCTGTGGACAGGGGTTTTCCCATTCATTTTAGTATACACACGAAATGCGAACACGCCACCAATATTATGGGTGAATTATTTTAGGTACAACATAAAAGTACTTTTACTTTTTTTTAACGCACACTTACATGTACTTTTTAATTGCCTTGTTTTGCTCAATATGAAAAATAGGTTTTTGTAGTTGTTTAATTGTTATATATTCCCATTTAAAAGTTAAATAAAAAAAATGGTTAACTTCATATCAATGATATTTATAATACATGTGGTGTTTTTTGTTATTGACGCAGACACTCGGGTCGGACATGACTCGTACTCGTGAATAATATAAAATAATATATAAAAAAAGCATTATTACAATTATTCTTGCATCGGGATTCTTTAATACCAGCACAGCATTATTATTGTCAAAATGTGTGGCTCCGTTAATAATAGCTATATTCGAAATAGAAACCAATTTTTTTTCAAAATCGGAAGGAAATAACCCTTCGGAAGGCACAATTATTAGTAGGGCAAAGACAAGGTTCAACAACTACATGTTGGTCTTCTCGAACGCTTCCGACGCTGTTTCTTCAGCTTCGCTTAGTGACTCTTCTTCTTCTTCTTCTTCACTTGAACTTCTTGCATCTTTCGCCTAAAAGGTTCAATCAATGGATTAAAAATACATTAATTATTATTCTTTCTATAGCTAGCCTCTATGTCTTTTAAGTTTCCATATATATAGCTGTCGTAGTTTCTATCAAAACACTTTAGTATTTATATTATATTTACATTTACACCTACATTTTCAATGGAGGAAATGGCAGACAGAGCAACTTTAATAATGAAATAGGTCCAAAATAGATGCAGTCCAAAGAGGCTTAAAAGTAGAACCAAGGAAAACGCGAAACCGTGTAGTGAGAGTGCACCAGTCAAGTATCCACTCCCCGCACCCCTTAATTAATTGAGACAATCATAAAATCGGTTTTACTCCTCATATTATACGAACTAGCCTTCAATAATAAGATATATTTAGAAATAAGTTGTTGCATTTTTTTATTAGAAGATTACACACCTGAAGATAACTTGATGGGGGTAAATGAGCAATCGAGTAGCGACCCAGACCACGGTAAAAATCCCAAAAACTCCAACCGCCAAATTGTTTCGCTTGCAATAATTAGCCATCTTTGCAGCCTACAACATATATATGATACACAATCTTCCCTGTACATATGCAATAATATGCATTTCTAATTCTAATGTGATATTTATGTTATCCCTATTCGCTATTCATTATTTATTATTCATTATTCATTCATACCTCCAGAAAGATATCGCCAACATCGTGTAATAGTAATACATAGGAACCAACCCGGGTGAAAGTGCACGACCAAGAGAAT